>CAUYQG010024982.1:0-25669 GCA_963574415.1 Tarsius wallacei | reverse complement strand
ATAGAAAACTACATACCAATATCCCTGATGAACACAGACATAACAATCATCAACAAAATGCTAGCAAACTGAATTCATCAGCTCATAAAAAACAATAATAATTCACCACGGTCAAGTAGGCTTTATCACAGTAATGCAAGGGTGTTTCAACATATGTAAATCAATAAATGTGATCCACCACCTAAACATAATTAAAAACAAAAATCATATGACCATTTCAATAGACATAGAAAAAGCATTTGATAAAATCCAGCATCCTTCATGATAACTCCTCATCAAAACAGGCATAGAAGAAACAGTCCTCAAAATAATAAAGGGCGTATATGATAAACCCATCGTAAATGTCATCCTGAATGGAAAAAAGTTGAATGCATTCCCCCTCAGAACTGAAACATGGCAAGGAGGCCCACTTTCACCACCCCTATTCAACATAGTACTAGAAGTCCTAGCCAAAGCAATCAAGTCAGGGTGAGAAAGAAAGGGTATCCAAATTGGAAAGGAAGAAATCAAACTCTGTATGCCAACAGTATGATCTTATACCTAGAGAATCCTAAAGACTCCCCCAAAAGACTCCTTGACTTGAAAAATGAATTCAGTAAATTTTCAGGATATAAAATCAACACACAAAAGTCAGTAACACTGTTATACACCAATAGTAACCAAGCTGAGAATCAAATCAAGAACTCAATTCAATTTATAATAGCAGCCAAAAAAGCTAAAATATCTCAGAATATGTCTAACCAAGGAAATGAAAGATCTCTACAAAGAGAACTACAAAGTACTGATGAAAAAAATTGTAGAGGAAACAGATAAATGTAAAAATATCTTATGATTATTGATTAGAAGAATCAACATTGTTAAAATGACCATGTTACCCAGAGTAATCTACAGTTTCAATGCAAGCCTTATCAAGCTATCAATATCATTTTTTCAAAGAATTAGAAAAAAACAAACCTAAAATTCATATGGAACAAAAAGAGAGCCAGAATAGCCAAAATAACACCAAACAAAAAAGAACAAAGCTGGAAACATCACATTACTTAATTTCAAATTGTATTGCAAGGCTGTAATAACCAAAACAGCATGGTACTAGTATAAGAGCAGATACGTGGACCAAAAAAGAGAATCCAGAAATAAACTCAAATAGCTACAACCAACTGATCTTCAACAAAGCAGACAATAGCATTCACTGGGGAAGGGCATCCTATTCAACAAAATGTGCTGGGTAAATTAGATAGCTATATGCAGAAAACATGATACTTAATTCCTATCTCTTACCATATACAAAAATTAACTTAAAAAGTATTAAAAACCTAAATGTCAGACCTGAAACCATAACAATTCTACATGAGAAACTAAGAAAATTCTTCTGAACATTGGTCTAGGCAAAGAATTTACTGTTAAAACCCCAAAAGCAAATGAAACAAAAACAAAAATAAGTGGGACTTAAGTAAACTAAAAAGCTTCTACACAGCAAAAGAAATCATCAGGAGAGAAAATAGGCAACCTACAGAATGGGAGAAGATTTTTGCAAATTATACATCTGACAAAGAATTATTTTTCAGAATCTACAAACAATTGAAACAAATCATCAAGAAAAAAAGCAAATAGCATGAACAGACATCTCTCGGAGGAAGATACAGTATGTGGCCAACTAACATACAAAAAAAAAAAAATGCTCAACATTACAAATCTTCAGGAAAATGCAAATTAAACCACAATGAGATATTATCTTACACTGATCAGAATGGCCAGTATTTAAAATTTTTTTTTTAAAAACTGCTGGTGCAGGTGTGGTAAAAAGTTAATGCTTTATACATTTTAATAGGAGTGAAAATTAGTACAACCTCTATGGAAATTGGTATAGAGATTTCACAAAGAACTAAAAGTACTATTCAATCTAGCAGTCCCACTACTAGGAATCTATCCAAAGGAATAGAAGTCACTATGCAAAAAAGAAACGTGCACTCTGATGTTTTCCATAGCACAACTCATAATTGCAAAGATCAAATGCTCATTAATTGATCAGTGGATAATGAAAAAAATACATACAAAATATTATTCAGCAATAAAAAGAAGGAAATAATGTCTTTTGCAGCAATTTGGATGGAATTGTAGAACATCATCCTAAGTGAACTAATGCAGGAATAGAAAACCAAATGCCACATGTTCTCATTTATAAGTAGAAGCTAAACTAAGGATCCGCAAAGGCATATAAAATGTTATAATGGATATTGGAGACTCAGAAAGGGGAGGATGGGAAGGAGTGGAGGGATGAAATATCAACTACTGGGTATAATGTGCACAAGAGGGAATTGTACACTTAAAGCCCAGGCTTCTTTGCCACTATACAATGCTTTCATGTAGCCAAAAACTATGTGCACCCCCTACAGAAAAAAATAAAAATAAAAAAAGAGTGGGGAAAGGGCTGGCAGAGTTTCAATGTTTAGTTGTCTCTGCTCCTCATAGATCACGCTATACATAACATACCAAAATTACCTGTGTTAAAGTGTTACTTTTTAATGAGAGGAATTATTTTCTTTTTTTAAAATTTATTTGTTTTTCTGGACCTCAGATACAGAGGGTCGTATTAATCATGTGTCTCAGCTCATGACACAGATTGATCTTGGCAGGGCTTTTGTTGTTGTTTAATTTTAATTTTTCTTTTTCCCAATTTTCTATTCTCATTTCTCTACCTACCAAAAAGGGTAACCATTTTAACCATTTTAACATATTTGTCATACATGTGTATATATAGATAGATAACCTTGTATTTGCATGTATTCTTGTATAGTTTGTATTTTGTGTGTATGTATTTAATTTTTTTTCTCCATGGCATGTTTTAAGATCTACCATGCTCATTGTTTATATATCTCAGCTATTACTTCCGAGTGTGCCACAGTATCCATCCAGAGTGCTTTTTAACTACAAGTGCTCTTTTCCACTTGAGACTCTGAAACAAGATAATAATAATGTGTTCATCTAAAATAAATCAACATCACAAAAGAGAAAAAAATTTCATGTAAAATTAAATAGACAAAACTCTGTGGTAGTCTTTAACTTTTTTATGACATCCTAACATAAGTAAGGAAAGTTAAGAATTATTTTTAGGTTTTGGTATATTAAAATAATCATCAAGTGGTTTTACTTATATGACCCCAAATTATAAGTCATTATTTTCCTATATGTAAGGTTCTGGGAGCATAAGATCATTATATGCATAATTTTATGAATGTTAATGGACTTTCTAAAGAGTTACTTGAAGAATTACATATCTCAATTATAACTAAACTAAAATTCCAGATATGTTTAGGACTCTGGAAAAAACATGCTTAAAAAAGATTTTAAATTCAGTAAATTTTGACATCGACCTTGGGGGAAAGAAAATTGATAATTGAACCCATTCTATAAGATTCTGGTGCAGAAACAGAAGATCAATCAACTTAATCCAAATTTGTAAACAATTAAAAAAAGAATCTAATCTCATTTGGTATAGAAGATTAATGCCCAATATTGCTTTACAATGACTTTTTAAAAATACTATTCCAATGAATGGTGAGGAAGAAATTTTATGTTATTCACTTATGTTTCCTATAGTAAAAAGAAACATTAACAGCATTAAGAAATTGACTATAGATAGATGAAAAGTTAGGAGAGCCTGAATTAAAGTTATTGAGTCCACCAGAGTGTGAGTCCTAGGAAGATACAAGATGCTGATTTCTGTTCAACCAGCGTCTATCATCGGGTTGGAACATTGCACATACTTAATAAGCTGTGATGATTTGATGAATAATTTAGCCTAGTTAGTAATATTACCTGTGAGAATTTTAAGATTTTAGGGAAGAGTAAAAATATACAGAACTTGGGGAAAAATAAGTATATAATCTTTAGGAATGTAATATTTAATGGTGGAACCGAAATACAGTCACAATAAATCATAGGAGGTAAAAAATGAATTCATTGTACAGTATATGGGGACAAAGGACTATATATGGTGCCCCAAGTTGCTGACAGTTTAACATTAAATCTAGTACTAACACAGAGGCACTTAATTTATTAAGTATGCTATATGCTACCACGAGAAAGAAATGACAAAAGTATAAGATGCTATTTTAGTATAAAACAACATTCTAGACACTACAATTTTATTTTTGCTTTTCTAACCAGAGTAATGAGGAAATGTGTACCCATTCACATACTTCTTGTTGTCTATTGTAATTTTATCTGTTGATTTTTTGGGGGGGTTGTGGGAATGAGAAATGATTTGAAAAACTTTTGAAACCAGTAATTACAACTGGGCTCAGTGGCTCAGCCTGTAATCCCGCGCTTTGGGAGGCTGAGGTGAGTGGATTGCCTGAGCCCCGGGGTTTGAGACCCGCCTGAGCAACTTGGCAAGACCTCATCTCTACAATGAATCAAAAAATCAGTCGGGCATGGTAGCGTATGCCTGTAATTCCGGCTACTCGGAAGGCTGAGGCGAAAGGATCTATGGAGCCCAGCGGGTCGAGGCTGCGGTAGCCGAGAGCGGCCACTGCACTCCAGTGTGGGCGACAGAGTGAGATTCCAACTCAAAAAAGAAAAAAAAACAACAACAACAAAAAACGGAAACCAGTAATTACAGGTAAGCATGGGAAAGCATGAAGATGAAAAGATTACAAGAATTTGCATAATTAGTGTCTTTGGTCAACTATTTTTTCATTACTGAAACATGTTTAATAATTAATTCTCAGCTGGGCTCGGTGGCTGTCTGTAATCCCGCGCTTTGGGAGGCTGAGGTGAGTGAATTGCCTGAGCCCGCGGGTTCGAGACCCCTCCTGGGCAATTTGGCGAGACCTCATCTCTACAATAAATCAAAAAATCATCCGGGCATGGTAGCGTGCCTGTAATTCCGGCTACTCGGAAGGCTGAGGCGGAAGGATCGCCGGAGCCAGTGGGTCGAGGTTGCGGTGGCCGGGAGCGGCCACTGCACTCCAGTTTGGGTGACAGAGTGAGACTCCAACTCAAAAAATATATAATCATAATCATAATCATAATAATTAATTCTCTCATTCCCTTTACATCCACTGTCTACCTACCCTATAGGTCCAAGCATTATAATCAGGATCAGAGGAAGAAACAGAGAGATTGCCTTCTCTTACAGGTATTAAAATCTAGGAGAAAATGGCAAAATATAAATATAATATACAAAGAAAAACATGAAAAAAGGCAAAAGTAACTTGAGAAAAAGATCACTCTGGCTAAACTGGAAAAGAGGATTTTTCGGAAGAAGTCGTACTTAAATCTGTAATGAGAGTTTTATATCAAGTAACATACATATAATAGGGTATATTAAAGTCACAAGACCTGATGAAAGAAAGTGCATGCAGTAGATGTTGGAAGGTCACGGTGTTCATCTTGGCCCCACTGCATGGAATATGTTACCCTGGGCATGTCTTTACTTTGGACAAGCCTCATTTTCCTAATCAAAAGTTGGAAAATAAAGTTCTATACTATTTTGATTGGTGGTCAAGAAAAATAGCATTGATAAAAGAAACTTTACTACAAATTTTTCTTTCTACTTTTCAGATATATTTTCTTGATAAATTGAGGCAAAACGTATAACAGCAGTTTGCATACTTATTGGAAAATCCTATATGTAAGGTATTGTTAATAATAAAATGGTAACCTGGAGGCAAAATCTCAAACAGAATATGTTCAACTATTTTGTACTTTAGTGAATGTGACATATCGTTATAAAAGAAAAAATATTTCCCGGACTATGAAGTCAGATTTTGTGAATTGAAATCCCAGTATCAAAACCAATTGATCTGAGGCCAATGATGAGCTCTCTCAGCCTCAAACTCTCTTCCTGTAAGGTGGAGTTGGTGATAGCTTTTATCTCATAGTGTTATGAAAATTAAGAGATAATACTTTAAAAGCACTTACGTACTATTTGTCATTACAGTAATTTCTCAATATATATGTTATCATCTTGTATCTTTTTTTGATATATTGAAAATACACATCCAATTAAAGAAGTGATGAGTAGAGTAAGAGGCACCCTTTTATCATTTTCAATGATTAAGTACTATTTTAAGTAGGATGCTATACAAAGTTAGGCTAGAGGGTGAGATATCTCACCATTAGTTTATGATGCAAAGGAAAGTATAGGAGAGAGGAAAAGTTGTTTAAGAACACAAACTGACTGCTGAAAAATAAAAATTTAGTTAAACACCACATCCTAGGGTTTGGTTTTCAAGTTTGCAAACTTGGAAATGTGAGGTTTATGAATAACAAGTTAACTCATGCTAATCAATCCATATTAATTGAGGTTTCTCATCTGGGGTTCCAGATTGAATAACATCACGTAGAAAATGTTTTAAGTGACCAGTTTCTTAATTTTTCCAATAAGTACTATTTTAAAGGCATAAGTGAGAAGTTAATTCATAACATTCAGTGGATGTTTTAGAGCATCAACATGTAATTATCTCATGATATTCCAGTTGAGAAAGACCTAGAAAATAATATATATGTTTATTAATTCATGCTATATTTATCTATAAAAATATATATTATATCCATATCTACATATGTATTTATTACACAGCTATTTATTTGCTTATTTCTTTTGTTCTTTCTTTCATGTATCTACATGCACATAGATAGATAGAGAAGTTAACTATTTATAAGAAGAATTATTACTTTAGAGTTCATCTGGTACTGAAAAGCCCTTTCAATCCTTCAGGCAAACCTACACAAAGGCCAATTATTATCTGAAAGACTGTTATTGGAATATGAAGTAGTACTATCATTGAGTCATGAGGACGTGACTTATTTTTGTTCCAAATAGAGACAGACTTGCTACAAAACTGGACGATTACCTGTGGTCTAGAGCACATTCTCTCTCCCCTGAACCTTAGGGATGGTGCCATTATATGCCTTCCTCACTTTCTTTTTTCAATGATTTTCTGAAATCCTTTCTTCTGACTGAAGCATCCTCTCTTTAGATATCGCTTGTATATATTATTATGCTGAAAATGTGTTTGACTTAAACATATGGCTTGCATGTTTTTAAAAAAGGGAATTTTCCTCCCATGAGCTTAAAATATTTTAAAATCTCTAATTGCATATCACATTTTAGATGTAATCTTTGCTGATATATTTCAAGCATCTCATACATTTTCCTACTTTGTTCTTTCTCATCACAAGAGAACACAGAATTGACAGGCTTAGACCTAATGAATATCCATTGAGTCAAATTATTTTCCACTTTGAGCTTTCCTAATGAGTTCCACCTTTGCCAAGGTTGCAAGACCTGTATTTTATCATTAGAACAGAAACTTTCATTTTATGTTTTTTGTACTCATTTTGAATAAAAGAGAAAATGCAATATAACAGTAATTTGAAGTGTTTCAAGAGCAGAATGACATGACATTATTCAAATGACATGAAAAAGGGGAACTAATGTAGTTGAAGTGTAGTGAGAGTCAGAAGACCCACTTGCTTGCATCCTCCTCTCCTCAGTTGAAGTGTACAGAAATCCCTAAGGAATATATGTGGTGCCATATTGTGAGGTTTAACAAACACTGCATAGATAGATGATAGATACAGACATTTAGCTAGATAGATGAGATAGGTAGATACCTCATCTTTAATGCAGAATATTAGTTTCTTTTTGCTGCTGGAACAAATTCCCACAAATTTAGTGGCTTAAACAACATAAATGTATTATCTTGCAGTTCTGCGGGCTAGAAGTCCAACCCGGATCTCAGTGAGCAGAAATCAAGGTGGCAGCAGGACTCTATTCTTTTATGGAGGTTCTCGGGTTTTGATTCCCTTTTCCTGGTCATTTGGGTAATCAGCACAATTCATTTGCTTGTGGTTGTAAAATTGAGATTCCTGATTTCTTGCTGACTACCAGCCAAGAGCCATGGGCAGCTTCTGGGATTCCTTGGCTGACGGTCCTCTTCCTCCATCTTCAAAACCTTGGGCGGCTCAAGCCTGTAATCCCAGCACTTTGTGAGGCAGAGGTAAGAGGTTTGCTTGAGCTCAGAGGTTCAAGACCAGTCTAAGCAACATGGCAAGACCTCGTCTGTACAATAATTCAAAAAACTAGCTGGGCGTGGTGGCACATGCCTGTGGTTCCAGCTACTTGGAAGGCTGAGGCAGAAGGATCACCTGAGCCCAGCAGGTAGAGGCTGCAGTGGCCGTGAGCATGCCACTGCACTCCAGCCTGGGTGACAGAGTGAGACTCTGACTCAAAAAACAAACAAACAAACAAACAAACAAAAAAACTTCATTGGCAACCCAGTCCCTCTTATCTTTGAATCTTTCCCCCTTCCTCTTTCTTCTTCATCTTTCTAAACCAGTCAAGATAGGTTCTCCACTTTTAAAAAAATCATGCCATAGGATTAAGTCAACCAGATAATTAAAGATTATATCCCCACCTCAAGGTCTGGATTCATGATTAACTATTAAAGTCAAGTTTGCTATGCAAGATAACATATTCATGGGTTCCAGAGATTAGAGTGTGGACTTCTTTGGGATAGAGTAGAGGTTGTCATTATTCTACTGACCACATATAGTAGTTATTAGCACTTGTTTCTAATGTGGAAGTGTTGACCAAACAGACCATTTTTTACTTAAACAGTTTCTTTAAACAGTTTACATCCTAGATATTGTTTTGACCTTTGAGGAGACTTTGCCTGTCACAGTTTGATTAATTACACTTTTCCAGTGAATTCCTAGAGAAGGATCTCATGTTTTTATTTCTAACATCTTTATTGAATTTTTGTAAGGAAAACTAACAATTGTCTTATGCATAATCAGCATAATAGAGGATGTTGTGTTTTAGACCATGGGTCATCAGATTAATCAGCAGCAGACTATTAATAGTTCTGCTAGCAATTTAGCCATTAACTCACACACACACAGCTACTGAAGTGATAGAATTGACCCAGAACCAGGATGACCAAAGTTTTAAATACACAGAAGCACCAAATTTTGACATGCTTATCTGAATCTAATTGAAAATTCAGATCTCTATACAGTCATTTATTTTTAAGTTCTAAGTCATTGCATTTCATCTGTTATTTATGATCTCATTTAGATTTCAAAAAAAATCCAATACTTCATGACACATCTTAATTTATACTTTACCTTTAAAATCTGGTTACTCTTTAAGTCAAGAGCACAACATTTATTCATTTGCACAGGAGTTATGAACCACCACCAAAGGTGAATGCACTCATAATGCAGACAAAGTTATTGGTCCAACCTTGGTATGTGAATGGTGATTTGAATAGTGATAAAAATGACACTACTCTTCTGATAATCCCAGGGCAAAATTCTCTGTGGCATCAAGACTTTGGACCAGCCATTTCCAAGGTACCCTGAGTAGCAGAGGAAGGTAGGGATACTGATAGCCCTCCTGGGGTTGCTTTACTTAGCTCTAGTCACTGAAGGCTGATGCGATTGCTGCCCAAGGCAGAACTTTTATGAAATCCAGCAGTAGAACACTGCACATTCCAAATGTGCTAATAAGAGAGAGAAAAACCATAAGTTTCTTTTCTCTCTCACTTGGGATACCAAAGGGCAATAGGGCAGCTATCAGCAAAAAGTCCAGAGGCACAAATCTAGCAACATAGAGAGAACTCAAAAGGTACATTTCACAAATGGTAGACACATGATATGTTTTGTTTGCATTCTCTAGGGGTCAGACTATTTCTCAAATGCCAATTCCTGTCACAATTGGCGCCTTTGGCACTTCTGAAATACTCCATGTTTTGCATTCAGCTGGGGAATATATGGGTTCAAGAAAGAGGACTGAAAGAATGTAAGCGTCCATGTCAGCTACTGCCAATCACCATCCTCACACCACAGGGGTTCACTCAAAGAGAATACAGCTTCCAGTCTCCCTTTAGGGAAGTTTCCCTCTCATTGCCAGTGTAAATCCAAGTAGATTTTCAACTGTCCTCTAAAATCCTGACAAGCAATATGGAAAGGAAAGAATAACACATTTCTGAAAATGGAAATGTGCATAAATAATAACATTATATAAGGTAAAGTCACATAATTTAACAAATACAAAGCAATAACTCTATATGTGACTGGAATATCACAGTTCGGGTATTCTAAGTCAGGATATTAATGAGTCTCACAAATACAACGCATTAGTAAATGCACTGTTGCATTCAAAGATCATTTCTAAATAACAAGAATGACAAAACAACCTCCCAGTCCCAAAGGATCAAATTCAGGGGCATATTATAAAAATCTCTTTCAGATTCACTTCATAACAAATGCCTTTTAGGAATGACTAAATCAAAGTGTCATGACCCAAAAAGGAAAAATAACAAGCTCACTGCTAAACTTATCATTGCTGGGAGAAGAATGGGCTATGAAGATCTTCTTTGAAACTAAAAATCTTTTAAAGCATTATAGAGTCTTCTATTAGCACAAATTGGGAGTGAAGAAATAATTACCAAAATTCAGTCAGCTATTAATTTTCATTTACTGGGAAAAAATATTTCCCACATCCTGATGTGAGAAAACACAAAGGTGTCTTTTTTACTTTTTTTTTTTTTTTAAGATTAGGTTGTGCTAGAGGAATTAGAAACAGCAGGCACCATCAACATTTAGATGAGTAGACTTTGCTTCTTTAAGAAACGGGACTGAGTATTAGCTGTAAGACCATCGAGAGAGGCACCGGGGGGTGAGCATACAAATACCAATCAATTTCATGAGCAGCTGGAAGGTCTGAAAGTTCTGCACCCTCTGTATTTTCTAACAGATATAATTGCTTCTTTTTGTGCACAGCTGTAGGGAAGAAATGTGACTCTTTTTAGTTGTGCAATCTCAAACCAAATAGTTTGTGAAAGCCCAAACTATCCCATACAGGAATAGTTTTGGGAGACCCTCATATCTAAGAATAATCTATTTGACTTGCAAAATTAACATGAAACCTGCATACATATTCTGTATATTTTCATTGTTTTTACAACTTTCTTTTCTTCCCATTATAGGTTAAGAGAGGATAAGTATGTGCTGGCAGTAAATACTTTCAGCATAATATGTACTAACATTCCTCACAAATAAATATTCCCCTGAAGAACCAGAGTAGAAAGGACAGGCAGAATGCATTACACTTGTTTTGCTGCATTGCATCATTTTATTTAGGACCTCAAGATGCTCCTCTTAGCATGGCTATAATTTCTCTTGGTCTTACACAGTGTACATTGGGTTAATGAGGTCAAGTTAATCTCTATATGGTATCCTAAACCCACGCCACCTCTTAATAAAACATAGTCCTCTGGCAACAAAAGGAAAAAAAGTGCAAAAATTTATATGAAACAGACTGAAATCTGGGAACATTCTAGATTTCCCCTTTTCCTCCATGTCCCATATTAAATTTGATAATGAAAATGTCTCACACATTGGCTCTCTTTACTGCATGTCCTACAGTCCCAGCTGTTTAACTCAGTCGATAATCATTTCTCACTTATTTTGTAGCAGCCGTCAAACTGATCCATCTGCCTCCCATCTATCTGTCTCTGTATTCATCCTATTCTATACGAATGCTACAGTGATAAGTTTAAAGTGTAGATATAATTTTTTTAAATTTTCTTTAAGTCCTTTGGTTGCTTTGCTAATTTTTTGCATTTGCACATAGATAGCAACCCTGTTAGTGGTGCTTAATATCCCTGTACAAGTAACACCTGAGCACCCAAACAAGAGCGAAGTAACATATCCTAAGCTATTGGGATCTGGAACTTTTATGAGAATAAAATTGAACATGGGTCACAGCAGGAGTCCAGACCTATGTACACATATCTGATGCATTGGAAGACCCTACAGAAACCTGATTTGGGGAAACGACAACTGTGGTCCTGAGAACAAATTTTCAAAAGAAGAGAAAATTAATCAAGGTGAACTATACCTAACAGCAGTTTTTGCTCACAACTATGAACTATTTTTAAAGGTGCTTTGTGAAGCCACACTTGAGTCCACTCAACCCAGCTGTGTATCTTACCCTCAATGCATCTATGCATTCTGCAAATATAAGTGTCATGAAATAAAACCCTGATATAGTTAGTATGAAGCATAGGATCTCCAAAGTTAAGCATCATCTCTTCTTAGACAAGCTCTTGAAGAAAGTTCTTTATTTACTAACCAGTGAGAAGTAGGAAGTTGAGATAAGAAGAATAGATGGTAAGAAAATATGACTGGACGTACTGACTCATGCCTGTAATCCCAGCACTTTGGGAGGTGGAAGCCAGAGGATTACCTGAGTCCAGGGGTTCAAGACCAACCTGGGAAACTTGGTGAGATCTCATCTCTACAATAAGTCATACAAACAAAAAAATTAGCCAGGAATGGTGGCACATGCCTGTGGTTCCAGCTACTTGAAAGACTGAGACAGAAGGATCACTGGAGCCCAGCAGATCGAGACTTTAATGACGTGAGCGTGCCACTGCACTACAGCTTGGGCAACAGAGTGAGACTCCTATTTGCAAGAAAGAAGTGGGGGGAGAAAGAAAGAAGGAAGGAAGGAAAGGGAAGGAAAGGAAGAGAGAAAGAGAGAGAATATGCCGGTGGATGTAGACAAAATGCAGATTTCCTTGACATCAAAGTATCTAGAGATCCAACCCGAGATAGACACAGAGAATCACTGGAAGACACATTAAATGTCCTGAGAACCAAAGATAAAGGTGGGACGAGAAGTTACTTACAGTCATTCTGGAAACATGTATAATTCACCTCTGGTCATTGTTTAGAATATCTCAAGAGATAAAGGGACGAGATTCTGGTAGAGGTTATTGTCACAGCAAGCAGACCTTCCATCAGTCAACATTTGCATCAGTTAGGATGATTTTCCTGAACATGGGAAAAATCATAATTCAATATGGCTTAAATAAGGAAAGTATCTGTATCTCATAACAGGAATCCAGGGAGATAGGCTGGTTCCAATGTTGCTGATTCAGTGGCTAAGCAAAATCATCAGGGACATAGAGTCTGTTCACCTTTCAACTCATCCAACTTCAGAATGTTACCTTTATTCTTTGGCTTTCTCCTCTCATGGGTAGAACAGGTGCAGTATCACTTAATGACCTAAAAGTAGATAAGGTGCTTATCCTTTAACATCAGAAATACCTTTTTCATTTATACACCCAGGGCATACTTTTTGTCCCATTGACTAGGCTGGGTTTTATGCTCACCCTAACCTTAGTAAGGGGAATGAGAGTACCTGGATAGACTTAGACACACATTTAATCATCCTGAAGGAAATTAGAGTCTTTTTAGCCAAGGAAATTGGGCAAAAACTATAGTCTGATAGACATACATAGTGTCTTTAATAGATAGGCATCTCAAACTCCTCTGGTCTAGGTCAGTGCTTTACAAACTTTAGATTCTGATTCAGTAAATCTTTAGTGGGACCCATGATTCTGCATTCTAATAATCTTCTAAGTTATGTTGTTGTTGCTGGTCTGTGGATCACACTGTGAATAGCTAGTGTTTAGGTGACACTAACATAACTTTTTGTTTCAGTGGCTTTAATAACCTTCAGAATAAAAATCCATGCTCCTTACCATGAATGTCATACACTGCCCTTTATGGCATCAGTCTTGTAACTTAATTTTCATTGCTTATCATAACCTTAACACAGTGTGCTCCAGGATGCCTATGTAATATTAAAAGAACTGTAGATTTAATCCCCTATGGCTTCATGCTCTCTCACATTTACTATTTCTTCTGCTTATGGTATAATTTCTCATCCCTATCTCCCTTTATCCTTTCTTACCTGGCTGAATCAGTTAATTTGAGGAGACTTATCTAATTCCAACTCTTCCTACTCTATCATATGTTAAGTACCTTCTTCAAGTCCACTAACTCTATAATTGCAAATCACATTGCAAAAGAATGATTTCCTTACTGTCTTCTCCATAAAATAGTGAATTATTCAATGGTAAGTTTATTCTATATATCTCATGGTAAATACAGTGTCTGATTAAGAGTAAATCTTAAGTAAAGGCATGTTTTATAGATAAATGCCCCAGTATCCTGTATCTTTAATACATGTCTATTAGCCGGGCGTGGTAGCGCGTGCCTGTAATTCCGGCTACTCGGAAGGCTGAGGCGGAAGGATCGCCGGAGCCCAGCAGGTCGAGGCTGCGGTGGCCGGGAGCGGCCACTGCACTCCATTCTGGGCGACGGAGTGAGACGCCAACTAAAAAAAAAAAAAAAAAAAAAAAAAATAAAGGCCAAGGTAACACAGTGAACCCAGGGGCTCCAGGATCGGTACTTAAAAAAAACAACTGTTGATCAGGATACACTTAAAATTCAGATTTCATCTTTCTAAATAAGAAGCTTTTGGGGATTTAAAAAAAATGGGGGATAGTTAAAAGAAAATTCAGAGAACAAAAAAATAATTAATAAAGATTTTGAGAAACGCACTTGGTGAATACTGTAAAGAAATGTAGGCTATTTGTTTTCAGAAAGAGAAAGACTAGGCAGCCTTTACCTATGTGAAATTTTGTATGTAGTGATACGGATTTATTTTCTAAGTGTAGAACCAGAAAGTATAGGCACAATTTGCAAGGAAGTGTTTTGAGTATCTATGAAGAATTATCTAAGGAAAAACAAAATTACATAGAGGATAGAGCTGGTCTTTCAGAAATGACTTGTTGGCAGCCCCATGTGAAAGCTGGGAAGGGTTGGTGATGTCAAAGTAGGTTCATCTGCATTCACCACAATTCACCTTTCCCATTTTATATTTTCTTTAAAAGTTTATACCATACACTAGAATGCAATGCTATAATCAAAAGAATGAGAAATACCTATAGCAACTTACATGTTAAGATGCCCATGATTCTATAATACATATAATGTGATCCCATGTTTGCATAACATTTTTAAGAAGTTTTGTGTGTATGATATAAAAGTATGTATCTATGCCCATTTATGCACATGCACATTTACCACCCACATAAAAAGTTGTAGAACATCATAAAACTTATTAAAATATGTAGTTTATTTTGGGAGGCCGAGGTGAGAGGACTGCCTGAGCCCATGGGTTCGAGAACAGCCTGGGCAACTTGATGAGACCTCATCTCTACAATAAATCAAAAAATTAGCCAGGTATGGTAGTGTGCACCTGTAGTTCCAGTTACTTGGAAGGCTGAGGTAGAAGGATCGCCTGAGCCCACCAGGTTGATGCTGGGTGGCTGTAAGTGTCCCATTGCACACCAGCCTGGGTAATGGAGTGAGACTCCAACTCAAAAAAAAATGTAGTTTATTAAAATATGTAAAGTGTATTAAAATATGATATATCATAACACCACAACTACATTTTTTTTTTCTTTTTTAAAGGTTAGTTAAGTGCAACAGTGAGGAGGGAGAAAGAGTAGAACAAGGAGTTAGGTCTATAACTAACTGTGAACAATCAACTGAGATAACTTACTATTTTTGGACTAGCCAACAACTACATATTTTATATATATGTTTTCTTTCACAGTTCCTGGCTTATAACTCCCAGAGCCCTTGTTACAGTCTTTGTTGCAATGTTGAGATGCTTTAGGCCTGAGGAAACAGATCTCTCTGATTTTCTCCTACTCTCCTTTCTCCTGTCCTAAAGCAGGACTCTAATCTTCTCCACCATTCTTTTCTTTTTTTGGCTAGTCAAGTGAAGTAATGAGAGTGGCAAAAGAACAAAGAAATCTGTAAATCTCTAACTGGTTGTGATCAATTAGTTGTAAACACCACTGTACTCGGACCAACATTCTCCATTTTTCTGATTGTGGGTTTTAAGACCCTCCCCAAAGATGGGGAGGACCTCTAGAGGAAGGAATGCTGATAGTATGAGGCTTCCATAAAAATACAAGAAGACTGGGTTTGGGGAACTTCCAGAGAGCTGAAAACATGGAGGCTCACAGCAACATGAAGAACTCATCTATATGCCGGGAGTGTGGTGTACCCCAACTCCATGGCGACAAAAGCTCCTGCATTCAGGACCCTTCTAGTCTTTGTCCTGTGTATCTCTTCATCTGGTTGTTTATTTGTATACCTTAAAGTATCCTTCTTACTGAACTAGTAAATGTGTTTCCCTGGGTTCTATGTGCCGCTCTAGCAAATTAATGAAATCCATAGAAAGAGTTGTGGGAACCCCAACTTGAAGTCAGGCAGTCAGAAGTACCAAAGGCCTAGACTTGCAACTGGGGAACAAAAGGGGAAGTCCTGGGGACTGACCCTCAGCCTATGGAATCTGACACTATCTCTAGGTAGACGGTGCCTGAATTGAATTACAGGATACCTAGCTGGTGTCTGCTGCTTGGTGGTGGGAAAAAGTCCCTCCATTTGGTCACAGAGGTCTTCTTCAGTGCTGATGATTATTGTGGTATGAAGAAAAACATGGTTTGAGAGATTTCCCAAAGCAGTAGCAAACTGTCATTGGTGGGTCATACCTCTGAAGAATAAGATTGCTAGTAGAGATCTTTCAGATTTTATTTTAATTATTTCTAAAGTATTTGAATTTGTAACAAAGTATATTTCTGAATTAAAAACAATCAATAAACATACTGTGCTTAAAAATAATTCTCATAGGGAAAGTCAATTTTTGAATGGTATCCAAACTTTGCCTCCCATGTAGCTCACTTTGTAATGACATCTGTACCTTATAGTGGGAGAAGGTCACGATGTACTGGGCATCCTTGGACTGTGGAGAAGGCACCTCTGGGTCCACCACAGGGGCAGCCACTGTAGACTCACACTGGTCCCAGAATGTGTATTGACAGAAGACAAAATTTGAGAGGTTTAAGGGCAGTCCAGTTGCTTCTTTAATTTTTACCTGAAGAGATTTAAAAAATGCAAATAAAACTCCCAGAAATAAAACATTAAACTATATATATATTTTTCCCATTTCAGCTATCTCAAATTTAGAAGTAACAGATGAAATAAGTAAATCAGTCATCCATTAGACAACTGAAAATATTTGACAACATGTCATTAAGGTTTCTATTTTCAGTGACATCTGTACCATAGTCCTGTAACTATAACATACAAAGTTGGTAACAAATGCACACATTTCTGTAAAAATCTCCCTAATAACTGAATTCCTTTTATAGATGCAATCTTTACTAGAAGAATGTAGTTCACTGAGCAAGATACACTCCTTGCATGCCAAATATTTAATAGACACTTTTGAAACTTGATGTAGCTGTCATCAGAAAGTATGCTGTACTTTTGAAAATGTACTGTCTACTCTTGTAGCTGTTGTTGCAAAATTCAACTTTCACTATGCTGGATAAAAAACTCCTGTAAGATTGTTTGTGAAAGGTTTTTGCAGTAACAAGGTCATTTATATGGGCCTCTCCATCACTGTCCTCTCACCCGGCAAGTCAGTTTTTTAACTCGGTGAATGATTTCCCCACTGCTATCTACAACTTCAAGGCTCCCACTTTCACTGGAGTTCTCTGAAGAGTCATCATCCACCACACGTTCTGGAACAGCTCCTGTAACACGCATCACTTCCACATGGAGACGACCTGCAACCTGTGTCAAGAAGGAGGAGCACCTTGGAGTTAAAAGGTATCCTTTGGGCAACCCCGATCGGAGACAGAAATGCCTGCCGAGCAGCCCTGCAGTTGCTGCCTGGTCTCATCTCCAGCAACAGGAACCCCACTAGGACCAGACCATTCCATCATTTGCCCCTGCAATCATCCGGACTTACTTTGAGCCAAATTTGCCTCCCTGCAGCCTGCCTTTTAGAGTCATCCTCAGTTTTATCCTTCTTCTACAGGACAACCCAAGAACGGCCATCACATTCTACCTGGAGTCAAGTATTGCCACGTTTGTTTGTTTATTCACTCATATATTCATTTAATCAAATGCTTCGTTCACTTATTCATTTAATGGAACAGCTAGCTTCATGGGATACCAAGATAAAGACATGGGCTCTGCTGTCAGAGAACTCACAGTTAAGGGAGGAAAGACAGAAAAGGAAAAACCCAATAACAACAGGGTAGACTAACTGCTATAACAGGGATGTGTGCAGGTTGTTATGGGATAAATTTATCTACTCAACAAGTATTTATCAAGGACTGACTGTGCCAGGAATTGTGCTAAGCACTGTGCATACAATAGCAAACCAAACAGATATGGTTTCTGGGTTCATGTAGCATCTATTCTCTTAGTAGTAGAAAGTGGTAGAATAAGTAATTAACTCAGGCTAGGGCTGAGAGCAGGATGAAGAAGAGCCCCAAGAGGTGGTGCCATCAGACCTATTCCAGGAGAAACCGCATATACAAAGCCATGCATTTAGGAGGAAACAGTTCTCTTGAAACTTTTTTTTATTAAAAGGTTTAAAATTTTCTCACTACTGTAGTGGCTCTCTGGATAGAAGCCAGTTTAACAACGTTTCTCTTAAAGCTGGTTGCACAGAACTGAATTGGAGGATAAAGATTACTCTGAAATTTGCCTTCTTGGAATGTTTTAATTGCCTCAGTTGTCTTTTGTAACACAGTTTAAGGTTGCAGAGACTGTGGTTGTGAAGTGACACATGTTCTGGCAGTACTACTGTCATCTGAAACAGCAGTAAAGGTTATTTTTAAAGGCAGTTCAGATCCAACTTCCACACAGCAGTTGGCACTGGCACCAAGGACCTGAGAGAAATTAGCTGATTTTAGCAACATAAAGACAAATATGGAAGTACTAAGGCGGGTGGGGGGTGGGGGTGGAGAAAGCAGAAGATAGTAGTTCTTATGCTTTTTTCAATGCTTCTTAGGATCTACATTTTAATATAATTTCAGGGGGACTCCTGAATAGGAATACCTGATGCTCACCACATACCTCAGGTTAAGAACCTTGATATATACAATAAACCAAAAGTAGTCAGGCATGATGGCATGCACCTGTAGTTCCAGCTACTTAGAAGGATGAGGTAGAAGGATCGCCTGAGTCCAGCAGGTTGAGGCTACGGTGGCTGTGAGTGTGCCACTGCACTCCAGCCTGAGCAAAGAAGTGAGACTTTGACTCAAAAAAAAAAAAAAGTTACATACTGTATGATTCCAGTTATATAACATTCTTGAAATAACATAATTGCAGAGATGGAGAAGAGATTAGTGATTGTCAGGGGTCAGGGTTGGGTCAGGATGTGGGGATATTGAAGGAGATGATATAATTGTAACAGGGCAACACAAGGGATCTTTGCAGTGATGGAATTGTTTTGTATCCTGACTGTGGTGGTGGATACATGAACTTGCATATGTGATAAGATTGCATAAAACTAAATACATATACACAAGCACACATATGAGTAAGTACAAGTAAAACTGGGAAAATCTGAAAAAAAAAAAGAACCTTGATATAAGTCTTTAGCAAGTAGATCACTTTGTCATATGAGTTGTGCCCCTTTTTAACATGGGAAAAAGCAACAGTAGGCACTTGTCCTCTAGAGCAGAATGTTCACAGGGGTTTTCACACTAAAAACACGGGCTGTGCACTTACACCCTGAAGTGGGAATTGGATCTATCTCTCAGCTTCACTTTGGGCAGAATGGCATCTTATTCTTGGCCCGCTCTAAGAATCACAAGGAATAACTTGGTAGTTTAAGTCTGCATGTTATTGAAGGACAAGCAGAAAGTATGGATGTTACTAAATTGAAAATAAAAACATAAATTGATGAAATGGGTAAAACAAACAAAAAAAGGGTTTGAACTGAATGTTTTCCAAAATGTCTTAGGCCCACTTAGCCCAATATATCTAACTAACCGAAAGACCAGAGTTTAAAAGGAGAGTAACAATGGGTCATTTAAGCTTGTTTTCTTTGTACACTTTGGATTTCTAAATAATCCTCCAAGTTTTACCATGTAAAGACCATTTAGGGGCCAAAAAAGAACAAAAGTATATCCTAAAAGTATGAGATTATCTTTAAAAAGAGAAAATAATACAGGGCACAAAGTTGAATCTGGTTCTCAAAAGATTTCCAATTTGATTAAAACAAAGAAAACATTCGTGAAACACAAATATTAAGCGTGTTATAATAATCTTTTAAGACCATAACGTAATTCTCATAGCTTCTACTAGTATCAATTATTATTAAAGAATGCAGATTCTGACTTTTTACCCCAGTTTCTTGATCTTCCTCAAAAACACAGCTTTAAATGAATGAAACAAAACAAAGCAAAAAATGAACTTGTTCCACCATCTTCTCCAAGGCTGTCCTGTCTTACCTCCCCCTGCTGGCTGATGATAGGGACTGCATACTGAAGTTTCACATCACAGAAGAGGCATTCCAAGAACACGTTAGCCACACCGATTAGGTTGTGATTCTCTTGGGCTTCATAGAAAGGGTCACCTCGTTTCCCGTAGAGTCTCTTTGCCTGAGCAGCAGGAGAGGATGGTGGGTGGGTGAGTAAGGAAACCAAGTATCAACATATTATTTAAAACTAACATTTAAAAAATGTTTTAAAGAAAGCATCTATCCAATTAAATAAGAAGTAAAATTAGAATGTCACATAAACAAAACAAAACTAGCACATGGCAGGGGCTTGTTTGTTGGGGAATAAGTGATACCATGCAGAGGATTCCTTTCTACTTCAGTTCCTGCCTCGTCTTCCCTACCATGACTCACCTGCAGCCTTTTTCATTTCCTTCCCCGTGCTTTGCCTCCTCTCCTTTGCCAAGACTTCTTTTCCATTACTAATATCCAAAAAATGGATTATGCACACTGAGATTACTCTTAGTAATCTACCCAGTCATGATCATAGCTAGGGGCGCATGAACATACACTAATGAATCCTTGTTGGCTCCAGACAAGTTGATTTTTCACAACACTGACAAAACAGTGTAAATGTACTTCATTTCACTTGAAATGTACTAAAAACGAAGCCAAGTAAGAATCTGCTATATGTTCTCTTCATTTAGTTCCCATCTGTATGGGGATCACATGTTATAATACTGATCCAACTTAGCACTTCTTTCAAGATCACATTTACTTTATTTTTCTAGTATAAATGTCTAAAGTACCACTGGCACATCTATTCATGTGTGTGTCTATGTGGGAATGTGTTTGTATGTGTATGTTCTCTGCTTTTAATATAACCAAATCAAGGCCAGGCATGGTGGTTCACACCTATAATTCTAGCACTTTGGGAGGCTGAGGTGAGAGGATTGCCTGAGCTCAGGGGTTCGAGACCAGCCTGGGCAACTTTGTGAGACCTTGATTCTACAATAAAAAACAAAAAAAGCTAGCCAGGTGTGGTAGTGTGCACCTGTGGTTCCAGCTATTTGGGAGGCTAAGGCAGATCACCTGAACCCAGGAGGTTGAGGTTGTGGTGGCTGTGAGCATACCACTGCACACTAGCCTGGGTGACAAAGTGAGACGCTGACTCCAAAAAAAAAAAAAAAAATCAACTCTCCTTTACGTTTTGTCTTTTACCTCAGGAACTTTTTCCTTCCATTCTTGATAAAGCTCTCGCATATCAATTAATTTATTCTCCAGTTTCTCAATGGTCCAGACTTGAGTGCTCTTTCCTTTCCTCCTCACTTGAATAGCTGGCTCACTCACTATTGCACCTCTCTGCATAAGGAAGAAACACAAGAAAAATGAACATTATTATAACTTCTTTTTTGATTGCTAAGGGAATATATATAACAGTAAAGTAGTACATTTGTAAAACACACAAATGAATACAAAAGAAAATAAAATTCTTATCACCTAGGAGAATATTTTGGTTTATCTTCTATCTTCGCTGCATACCCATAACACACTTTTTATCATAATCAGGACCAAATAAAAATATAATTAAATTAAATATTCTTCATAAACATGATTTTTAACAGCAACATAGTCACCTATCATATGGATTTGCTGCACATTTGACTAAGTATTCTATTGTTCAACATCATGGCTATTTAAGGTTTTTTGCTATTATAAAGGCCACTATGATAAGCTTCCTTGTACATAAGTCTTTATGTATTCTTTTATGACTATGGACTTAGAATAAATTTCCTATAGGGAAACTACTTGGCCAAAAGTCTAACACCCAGCAAGGCTGATAAGATACCTTCTGACTCATTTTCTAGCTTGTTTATTGGAGGAAAAAAATGAATGGATGAAAAACTGTTTTCTTCAAAATTTCTCCCTATAGGAAAAAAATCTTCAAGTTGAAATGACAGGAAACTTCCAAATGCCTGCAGAGAGTTCTTCTGTGTATGTGAAGACAGTTATCATAATATTCTTCCTTTCTTACAGAATTCACTCTTTTGTTTCTGTTTTTAATGGAGACAGGGTCTCACTATGTTGCCTAGACTGGTCTTGAACTCTTGGTTGCAATCGATCCTCCAGTCTTGGCCTCCCAAAGCCCTGGGATTACAGGTGTAAGTCATCGTGCCCAGTCACAGAATTCACTCTTAAAAAAGTATTGCAGCAAAACATACACATATCACCCATTTCAGAAAGGAGCATTTATATGCAAGGAAAAGCAGGCAGGACTACTAATATATATTTCTAGTTTCAATGTTTTAAAGAAAGTATTTAAATTAGCAAGTTCTGTATATTCTGCTTGTATCATATCAAAGGGCATCATTTAACTAGCATTCTTACACAAGGAGGTATACAGAAGTCTTTTTTCTTTTTTGAGTTACGGTCTGACTCTATGTCACTCAGGCTGGAGTGCAATGGCAAGATCATGGCTTATCAAAGCCTCAACCTCCTAGGCTCAAGCAATCCTTCCACCTCAGCCTCCTGAGTAGCTGGGACTACAGGAGTGTGCCACAATGCCTGGCTAAGTTTTTAAATTTTTGTTTAGATGAGGCCTTGCTATGTTTCCCAGGCCAGTCTCAATTTCCTGGGCTCAAGTGATCCTCCCAACTTGGCCTCCCAAAGTGCTAGGATTACAGGTGTGAGCTAGCATACCCAGCCTAGAAGTCTTAAAAATAATAAACACCTCTGGTTCATATCAGGATTTCCTTATTAATGTTTTTGTTTTATTAAATTTTTAAAGTAACATCCTTGAGTCATATCTCATGGATGTTTTTTGGATATCAGTTTTAGATTTCATTTTATACCATTTACTATGGTATACCTTGCTCTCATTTTCTTGAAGCACATTCTTACCTTTCTGTTGGCACTGAGGTTTGCTGCAGGGATCTGAAGAGTCACTTGGTAATCAGTGAGTTTGCTCATTTCCTCAGCTAAGAAGTTTGCCTCCCTCACCAAGGTATTAGCTTTCACGAGCTGCTCTCGCAGTTTTGCCAGGCTTTGTCGGAAGAGTTCATCCCTGTGGTACCACAGAAAAGCAAATGAGAAAAGCTAAAAGAAAACGGCAATCCTGTCTTATTAGGAAAACGTAGAAAACGTAGAAAACGTAGAAAACTCTTTTCAGGCAATATTATTCAACTTATTTTACCAGACTACCTCTTATTCTTCCCTCCTGCCCACAGGTGGGCTGTCGGTTGAGAATCACCGATGGGGAGCAAATTGTGGAGTGACAACTAAAAACCAG
Organism: Tarsius wallacei; assembly: GCA_963574415.1. Taxonomy (NCBI): domain Eukaryota; kingdom Metazoa; phylum Chordata; class Mammalia; order Primates; family Tarsiidae; genus Tarsius; species Tarsius wallacei. The sequence goes on along the minus strand of CAUYQG010024982.1, from coordinate 2,189 downwards.
GTTTTAAATTATATAAACATTTGAAAACTACCAGATTTTGATATAAGAATGCCAACAGACAAACAAACAAACAACCCTTTGGGAAAAAGAAATGATGATTATGACTTTTGTGTGCTATGATAGGGTGGGGCCTGTGGAGAGGGGTTGGCAGGTAAGAAAGAGTTGGAGTTAGAGAAAGTGTTTGCCATGATTTCTTCAGTCAGTAAAAGTCATGCAGTGGTAAGGAACTTCTGTAGCAGCAGGAATTCTTTTTTTCAACTCTATACAATAGCACTTGCTGATAAAAAGTTTCTCTAATGCCCCAACTTGGTTAAAACCCTTTTATATGTTCTTTCAACCCCATGTCCTTGGTCTCCATAGTATTTGCCACAGTCATAATTTTTCATTTGTTTGTATAATTACTTGACTAATATCTGGCAGGGACCATGTCTTTTTGCTTGTACTAAACTTAGTTCCTGGCCGAGTGCATGGCCCAATGTAGGATATTCAAAAAAGACCCACCGAATGAAAAAAAAGGGTACTTCTGGATTTCACATTTGAACCTGGGTTCAAAGATAACCCAGTCTAACGACTGCTCTGTGCCTTAAATAGCCTCTTTTCTACTGTTTCTTTCTTTCCTTCTTTCTTTCCCTCTCTTTATTTCTGTCTGTACCTCCCTCCCTCCCTCCTTCCTCCTTCTCTTTTTTTTGTTTCTGATCATCTATACACCTCCTGCCCTTACTTCGTAGGAAGATGATGAGCTCAGAATATCTAAATCTCTACTCTTTTCTCATCACCCTAGAAATGACAGAGGAGACACATTGTGAGTATGGTAACATAAAGACATCTTCTAAATGGTATTGGAAAATCACCCATGCTTGGATTCATTCTGTCAACTCAGGTGCTTCTCTTTTCCACAATATCCAAATAAAGCCTGTGGACTCTTCCTTTGAAGCATCTTCTAAGTCTCTCTGTTTTTCATACTCCTGGCTCAGGTCCCTCTCATTCTCTCAATAATCTCATGGCACTCAGACTCCTCTTGCTCCTCTGTAAGTCTTTGCCAACTTCTGCCTCCCTCAGGCCACTCCTCAGCTCAAGACCTTGTAGGAGTCCTCTTTTCCCATAGGATAAATTCCAAACACTTCAGCTTGTAGGCCTCCCACACACCCTATCTAGTAGTTTTCGACTTAATTCTCCTGACTCCTCTATAAATCACCTTCTAGACTACACAAAACAGTTCTTTTGCAACCCCTCAAATACATCTTACTTCTCTCCACTGCTTTTCTTCTGTTTATGGCAACCCATCCATTCAAAATGCCCTCCTCCCTAGTCAAACTCCACCTTTCAAATGCAGTTGAGATTCTTCCTTCTCCTTGAAAATTTCTGTAGACGACTCAACTTCACTGAGGTCTCATCCTCCACTGAATAACCACCAGCCTTACTGTACACTCTGCCCACTTGGCAATCAAATTGCTTGTTGCTTCAATACATTCACTCAATCAAACATACAATATTTACTAAGAACTTACTATGTAACAACATTGTTCTAGGCACTGGGGCTACTTCAATGAATGAAACAGATTTTCTGTCCTCTGCAACTTATTTTCCAGGGGAGGGCACAGAAAACCACATAATCATAACATTTTCTATTGTTAAACAAAACTGTTATTTAATTTTTTCACATATTTATATCTTGCTTTATACTACATCCTAAGTGTAGAGATAATAAACATTTGTAGCTTTCTTTGTAATTCTCAACATCTTTTAAATATACTTGTTCCTTATCCCATCAACATTTATGTAGGTAAGTGTCCTTCATTATTTTATAACCCATCAGCATTTACTTAGATAACTACCCACCATTAATGATATATTCCATTTTATTCAGTGAAACCTGATGAAATAAATATTGCAAGTATCCTTATCTCTTTGCATGACAATCCCAAAATATCTCCCTCTCTCTCTACTATTTCTTTTTTTTTAATTTTTTAAAATTATGGTATTATGGGGTACAGTTAGGGGTTAGGCATACAAAAATGCTTCGTTCAGGCACCCTTGATGATAAGAGGTGTCTCCCCATCCCCAGACAGATATTTATCACCATTAATCCCTTCGCTCCCCCCCCCCCCCCATATTTTCCCACCACCCTCAGTCATTTTCTTTTGGTAGTACGTTGGATGATCAAGGTCTACTATATGAGTGAGAACATG
>CAUYQG010024976.1:0-11163 GCA_963574415.1 Tarsius wallacei | reverse complement strand
GCCCAGACTGGAGTGCAGTGGCCGCTCCCGGCCACCACAGCCTCGACTTGCTGGGCTCCGGCGATCCTTCCGCCTCAGCCTTCCGAGTAGCTGGAACTACAGGTGTGCGCTACCACGCCAGGCTAATTTTTTTGATTTATTGTAGAGATGAGGTCTCGCCAAGTTGCCCAGGCGGGTCTTGAACCTGCAGGCTCAGGCAATCCACTCACCTCAGCCTCCCAAAGCGCTGGGATTACAGGCTGAGCCACCAAGCCTGGCTCATAGGTAGTATTTTGCATTTGAGAGAAATAGATCCTATATGCCTAAATAAGAAGAGAGACCCAGATATGTCCCTGGAAGATGTATTAGATAAGTATATTTGATTAACTTTTGTGTGTGTGTGTGTGTGTGTGGTTCTGGGGCTTTTTTGATTTGGAGTCTTTTTTTCTTTTTTTTTTTTTTTTTTGAGTTGGAGTCTCACTCTGTCGCCCAGACTGGAGTGCAGTGGCCACTCCCGGCCACCGCAGCCTCGACCTGCTGAGCTCCAGCGATCCTTCCGCCTCAGCCTTCCAAGTAGCTGGAACTACAGGCGTGCGCTACCACACCCGGCTAATTTTTTGATTTATTGTAGAGATGCGGTCTCGCCAAGTTGCCCAGGTGGGTCTCGAACCCGCGGGCTCAGGCAATCCACTCACCTCAGCCTCCCAAGGCACGGGATTACAGGCTGAGCCACCGAGCCCAGCTATACTGTGTTTTCTGGATCTCATTCTTCTCTCTCATTTCTTTTAGTGATCAAACTTTTTGTTAGTTTGTTTAGTACTCTAGTTTCTATTTCGTCATATTTCCTTTTAAATATCTTAATTTAAAATGCCATTAATGCTTACAAATAATAGCGAAGCAAATGAAATAAAAGGTAAAAGCTTCCTTTACCTCCTATAAATCCCATTGTCCCCCCAGAGGCATGTTAACATGGTATATTTTAAACCAACATTTTGGAACTTACATTTCTATGACTATGAAAAAAATAAATAGCATGTAGTCTGTGTCCTTTTTCAAATATTTCAGATGGTCCTGGGTAATGCCTTCTGATCTGGTCAAGATCCCAACTCTCTCAACTCAGGGGTCTTCTCCCCACCCCTCTGACTGAATTACTGCTGCTCCTTTTCTGCTCTAGACCTGCTTTTCAGGAAATTCCCCTGTAGGGACTTGGGCCTCTGGGGTGGAGCCACCAGGTCTTTTATGTCTTCTTTGTTATAATTTCCATCTCCTGGTGTGTTCAGTCTGTGTTCAGCATCATCTGCCTGGCTTTTGGTGGCATCCATCCTTTGGCTTCACTCTGATGGGATTTTTTCTCCCGCTGAGAGTTGGGAGGGTGGATGACCAACACAACCTTGGCTTCCAAACCTCTTCACCCCCCTGGGCCTGTTCTCTGTTCTGTGGGGCTTGGCCTCTGGGATCCCCTTAGGGTTTACCACTTTGTTCATATTTTGTCATCTTTGCATCTCCCCTCTACCCACCTCTCAGTCCATTTCACTGGGGTTATTCATCAGAGTAGGGTTTTTTCTGGTCATCATTGGTTATCTGGTTGGTTCCTGCACCGAACAGGTTGTCCTTTGTGTGCACCTAGCAGCTTGGAGCACTGCTGGTTTGTGCAAATGATGGTCTTGGCTCACAACCCTGCGCTACATTAGACCTGTCTGGAAATTTAAAAAAACACCGGTGTCTGGTCCCCACCCAAGGTCAATACATTCAGAATTTCTGACAATGGGACACTGGTATATTTTCAAGACTCTCTGGGTGAGTTAGTGTGTAGTCTGGCCTTGGCCTGGATCCCCACTGTGGGGTCCATCAGCTATCATGTGGGTCCACAGTTCTCAAACCATGGTGGGCCTCAGAACCACCAAGGTACACTTTAAAAGTGTACCTGTGCCAGGTGGCTACAGGCATCTGCGTTATTTTTAGCAGGCCCCCCAGGAGATTCCAAGATGTGTGCAGCTTGAGCACACCCACATAGCCCCCTGGGCTCCCAGAAAGTGCTCATGAGCAGCTTGCCACTGTGGGGCATTCCCTGAGGCTGTGCACAGTGCGCACAGGCAAGCAGTCAGCTAAGAACAGACTGGAACACAGGTCATCGCTCACAATGGACACATCACTGGGGGTCCTTGGGAGGGGAATCTGTCCTCCCCAGCGGGGCATCCCTGTGGCCACGAGTAGTGTCTCAAGCCCAGATGCAGCCACTGGGTCCTCCAGCTTCCCACAAGCCCACTCTTCTCTCTCCACTAGCAGGTCTTGGGGGGGGGGGGCCCTTGTGATCTGCTGAAGCCCATGAGAAGCAGGGCGACTGCTAGAGCATCTTCAGAAGCACCATGTGCCAAGCTGCTCTCTCTCCTAGGCTTGCTCCCCACCTTGAGGCCAGTCGAAGTCCTGTCCTCAGGTCCTTCCTGCCCTGCTAGAAGCAGATCAGGACATGTCCCAGCTTAGCACACCCTCCCTGACATGTGGAGCTATTCATATTTCTGAGCGTCTTCCGTATGCCTCATCTGGTGCCCACCTGTTGCTTCCACCCAGGCCTGCTGCTTGAGGCTTGGGGGTCTTCACAGGCTTCTCTGGGGACACCCCGCTGTTCTCTTCTCTGATGACTCCGCTGGAATGGGAAGCTCTCCTGACCAGTCATCAGGTTCTGTTCACCTGCTTCAGCCTTCCTGCTGCTCCCTGGAGTCACCATCTACAGCTGGGAAGCCTCTCGGCCTCTGAGTGCTATACTTGGTTGTTTTCAACTGAGCCAGACTCTCGCCCATGCCCACCCCATCCTTCTCCACATCCTCGTGTGGCTCCTCATCATCCGTGCCCCACCCAGCACGAGTGTCCCTCCCTCCAAAAGGCATTCTATGACCACCAGTCTAACACGGCCACCCAGTTCACGTGGCCCACATCATACCCTCCCTGGGTGCACGTTCTACACAGGATTCATAGTTGTCTTAACACCTGTCTGACCCACATTAAACCCCATGTAGGATGGATGGAAGGAGGGTGGGTGGACAAGTGACTCTTTACTTGATTGTTTTGTCGGTATTGGGGAAAGGAGAAGTTAGAGCATGAACCTAAGTCACCATGATGAAACAACTTCCTCTTCTGCTGAAAGTCAGCAAGGTGGCATGTAACCACGTAAAAAACCAGTGGCTTGCCGGTGTTCCTGCCCTGGCAGCACTTCATCCAAGGGTGTGCACCTGCCCCATGGCTCCTGCCCCAGTCCTGCTCCTGCTGCTGAAGCTTCTGCCCAGCCTGAGGCACCTATGGGGTTTTGTCCATCTGTAAGCAGAAGCGAGTTATTCAGACATGATGAAAACGAAGCCGTTTCTCTTTTCTATCAGATGCTCCAACCTGCTCAGATGCTGGCAGTGTGGTTAGGACAAACAGCATGGGGTCCACGCCCACACTATACTTCAGCCAGAGGTGGCTTCTGTCCACGAGACAAAGGTTGTTGATGACCAGTCAAATCATCTGAAGTCATTTTCTTCTCAGTTTCAGTTCAAGTCAATACATGTATGTTGAAACCTACTATATGTTGTGTTCTGAGCACGAAGATGTCTCAGGATACAGAGATAACTGGGTAAATAAAACACACTGTCTCACCTCCTGATCCCTCCTCTCATGGCAAGGGACTTGAGGCCACTTGGGGCAGAAATAATACCCCAAGGGCAGGGTTGCTGGCAGGGACCAAACAACCAAGGGAAGGGGCTATGTTGTGCCCTGGAAAAATGAGCAAATGAATTCCCTGTTCCCAGGTGGGGCACCCCAGGGCCACGAAAGGCAGGGAGCATGGAGGCAGAGGACAACAGAACCCATGCACTGAGGTGACCAAGGACACTTCAAAACAAGAGCATCAAGCACATGGTCTTTAAATTGGAGGTTGCCAGGGAGTGCAATGTGTCCCCCACAAGACCCTCAAACTCCAGTTGAGGCCTCACCTCCCAGACACTTCATGTAAGGGTGTTTGGGACAGTTAGTGACAGCCCGTGGGAAGCAAGACTCCCTCTGGAATGCACACCAACCCAAGGGATCTGTGGGCTCTACTGGGCTGGGCACAGGGGCCCAGACAGACCTACTGTGATGTCCAGGACAGAGGACATCACAGACAGCATCCAGATTCTGCAAAGGTGAAGATGATGCCATCTCTGCCTTGGGAAGTCACTAAGAACCTAGCAGAGGACATAGCAGCAATTTAACTGAATAGTGAACAGGATAGTGTAGGATGTAGCATAAGTAATAGAAAACTGTTCTTCAATTCATCCTCCTTCTTAGACTAGCAATCAGATCCAGAAGTCCAAGAATAAGCAGGTATGTATTCAGAGGGAAATGAAAGGCTACCATTTTAAAGGATGGGTGAACCACACCTTGAGTCTGTGCAATGTAATTTCCAAGTAAAGTTGAATTAAAGAAGATGGTGATTGCCAGGCTTCTCACTGAAGGAGGACCAGCTGGAAATTACCAGATGGCAGCTGGAGAGGATCATGTCATCTGAACACCTCCAGAAGAGTGGCCCCAAAGGCGCCTGGAGAGAGTTTCAGGCCATGTCACTCACTAGATGAAAAACTGCAAAACGTGGGACATGATGCACTCTCTCCACATGGCTTAGGTTTGACCCTCCCTCTTTCTGGGTGCCAGGCTCATGAGCAAAGACCTACAAGGACTCTGGCTTGTCCAGTCAGGCTGTAGCTCTGCTCTGGCCAGCCTGACCTGCTGAGAGGCAGAGATCATCCCCAAACTACCCATGCACAGCAAGTTTGGCAGAACTACTAATCCAGGACATTAGTCCTATGATGTCAGTCCCCAAATATGGCCCCATTGGTGCTTCCTTCTTTGCATGCTTGTGTTGCTCTTATATCAAGAGGGATACTGCCCTCTCTTGTCATCTGATCTGGCCTTGGTGTCTTAGCTGATCAATAGAGTGTGGCAGAAGGGACATTCTGAAACCCAGTCACGCAGAACCCCTGTGGTTTCTCCTACCTTGGTTATTGAGACATTTACTCTTGGGACATTCCTTCTTGGAACCCATCTGCCATTCTAGGAGAAACCCAAGTCATTGTAGGGGTCACATGTAGACATTCCGGTCAACCCAAACCATTGGAAAGACCCTGTGTAGATATCCTGGTCAGCTCAAGTCATTGGAAAAGCCATGTGTAGACATTCTGGTCCACAACCAGCACCACTGCCATATGAAGAGCCTTCCTAGATGTCCAGCCCAGTCCAACCTCCCAAGAACTCTACCTTCAGCTGCTACCCAACCACAGCCATGTGAGATTCCAAATGAGAACCATCCAGTCAAGCCCAGTCAACCCATAGGACAGTGTGAGAGAGTAATAAATTGCTGCATTAAGCCCTTTGGTTTTGGAAAGATTTGCTATACAACAGTACATAACTGGGCAACTCCTCGTTGGAGTACTCAGGATCATCAGGCTGTTCTTGGGGTATTAAATAAACTTGTGATTGTTTCTGGGCATTTTCACTTTAAGAAGATGTCTCCTTGTTTCATGTTTCTAATAACTTGTCTTAGTCCATCAGAGTTGCTATTAAAAAAATCATAGACTGTGATGGCTTCCACATAATAGAAATTTATTTATCACTGTTCTGGAGGCTGTAAGTCCAAGATCAAAGAACCATCAGATTTGGTGCCTAGTGAGGGCCTGCTTCCTGGATCATAGACAACTGTCTTCCCACTATGTCTTCACATGCCAGAAAGACAAGAGAACTCTTTGGGGTCTCTTTTATAAGGACATTAATCCCATTCCACAAGACCTAATCACCTCCCAAAGTCTTCACCTCCTAATATCATCACACTAAGGACTGAGATTTCAACATAGGAATTTGAGAAGGACACCAGCATTCAGCATAACATTCTACCCCAGCCTCCAAAGTCTTAACTCATTCTAGCATCAAAGTCTTATTTAAATATCATCTAAAGCAGACATGGGTGAGACTCAAGATGCAATTCATCCTAAGCAAATTCATCTCCAGTGGTGAACCTATGAAACCAAACAAGTGATGTGCTTCCAAACTACACTGGTACGGAAGGTAGAGAATAGACATCTCCATTCCAAAAAAAGAAAAATGGGAAAGAAAAAAGGAGTAATATGTTCCAAGTAAGTCCAAAATGTAACAGAACAAACAACATTAAACCTTAAGGTTGTAGTATAACCCTATTAGGCTCAATGTTTTGCCTTTCAGACCCATAGGAAAACAGTCCTGCCTCCCCAGCTCTCCTGGGCTGGAGTCATGTGCCCATGGCTTTCCTGGGTTGCTGCTCTGCCTTCCAGGCCCATTTGGGCGGGTAATGTCACCCCCAGAGCCTGCTGGCTGGGCCCCACAGCAGCTGTCTGCTGGGGGTCTCCTGATTTTCCTGGGCCGGGGTCCCACGCCTGCAGCTCTGCCATGTCGTCAAGGCCCCATAGTTCTGCTGGATGTAGCTCACCCCAAGGCTTTCTGTGACAACCCTAACCCCAAGGCACTGGACAGGGGCATCCTAGCCAACCCTAACTGGAGAGGTGACCTTACCCTTTGAAACTGTTCTGTCCTCCCTCAACCCTGGGCCTCTGGTGAAAGTGGCAGCCATGCTGACCTCTGAATCACCTTCAGGGTCATTCTTCCATTGTCATGAAAAATAGTTCCTGGCTTCTGTTAAGATGGTTGAGCTACATTAATATCCTTATCAAACAGTCGCTTGATCACACCACTAGTGGTCTTACATTTTACATTCTGGGCAGACTAAGAATTTTCCGATTATGAGGTTCCACTTCCTTTTTGCTTAACAAGTCCATCTTTGATTGAGTTCTTTCTTCTTCATTTTACCATAAGTAGTCAGGAGGGATTAAGTGGCACCTTCAACACATTGCTTAGAAATTTCCTCAGCTAAATGTTGAATTTCATCTCTTGCAAGTTCTACCATTCCCAAAACACTAGAATACAATTAAGCCAAGTCCTTTACCACTTTATAACAAGGGCCAACTTTTCTCCAGTTTTCAGTAAAATTTTCCTCATTTCTCTCTGAAACTTCATCAGAATGGCCTTCTTTGTCTATATTTCTACCAACCTTCTGTTCAGGATTACTTAGACATTGTCCTGGAAGATTGAGGCTTTCTCTATAGCTCTCCTCTTCTCTTTCTGAGTCCTCACCAGAATTGCCTCTATAGGCCCAGTCACAGCAATGTGGGCTTTTTCTAGCACACACCTCAAACTCTTCCAGCTTCCATTCATTACCCTCTTATAATGCTGTTTCCACATGTTTCGGAATTTGTTACAGCAGCACTCCAGTCTCAGTACCAACTTTTGTCTTAGTCCATTAAAGCTGCTATAACAAAAATGTCATAGACTGCTCAGCTTCTAAACAACAGAAATGTATTTCACAGTTATGGAGTCTGGGAAGTCCAAGATCAAGCAGATTCTATGTCTGGTGAGGACCCACTTTCCAGTTCATAGACTTCTGTCATTGTGTCCTCACATGGCAGAAGGGCAAAAGAGGTCTCTTGGGTTTCTTATAGGGACACAAACTCCACTCATGACCTAATCACCTTCCCCAGGCCCTACCTCCTAATGTTATTACAATATTACATTGGGGATCTGGATTTCAGACATTCAGTTTATAGCATACCTCAAAGGTGTTTTGAAGATAGCATGCGTCTTAGTTTAGACATTGAATTAGGGAAATACAGTAAAATGCAAGGCAGTGGGGGGATAAGAATAGGTTTTGGAGACAGGCAGCTCTGGGTTCTCATTCTAGACTGCCACTTACCAGCTGTGTAGCCTTGGGCACTCCGACCTCTACAGAACTCTGGAAATTTAAATGCAGATATCTATCTCCCTGGCTTTTGCTAGACATGAATGGGGAGCCATGAGGAAAGCTCCTGGTGCCAAGCCTAGCACAGTGAAGACCCCTGGAAATGAACATTTTTCAAATGGCTGCCTCCTCTGCTTCTGGCTTTCTTATTCTCATTCTGGAAGTTTCCTCCACACTCTTGAGCTGGGAGATCAGCTGAGATGAGAGAGACTTCCTTGGAGAACAATGCCAACTGTCTCTGCTGCATGTGGGTCTGGGCTGTCCTGGGGGAAGCAGGGGTTTGGTGAGAGTCAGTGGGCACAGAGGACAAGTAAGAGTTGGGAAGAGGCATGCAGCCAGCAATTAGAGGCACTGCCAGGACAAGGACGCCCACCCACACCACTACACACATTTCTTAGTCAATTTCCTCTCAGTGCTAACACTCGCTGTGGGAAAAGCACCTGTCCTCAAAGAGCTAACATGATTGCTGGAGAGAGGAAAACATGAGCCCTCAAAAGCCCAAATGATGACTCAAAACTGCCATAAAGACCATGTCACAGGAAAGCATCTCTGTACAGCAGGGTTAGACGGGGCTGTGAGTTCTGTGCAGTGTGCTTGAGTCTGGCTGAGGGATAGTTATTGTACCAGTCACCTGGGGGTAAATGCCGAAAGATATTTTAATTTTTAGAATTATTTTATCACCATCCAGAGGTAGCAGCATGTCCAAGTCTTCTTGAACTTAGAGCAAATGATGTTGGCAATCTCCAGTTGATACAGTAGAGAGATGTGTAGGGAGGTTGTGTCCAGGAAGCCTTTAACAGGACAGAATCCTGTGGCTAAGCAGGACCAGGAACACATAGAGTGAATATGGGGCATCCAGTTGTAGAAATGGAGTTGTGCTTTCCACAGAGGTTGCACTAGTTTACACTCCCACCAACAGTGTAGCAGTGTTCCCTTTTCACCACATCCTCTCCAGCATCTGTTATTTTTTGAGTTACTGATAATTGCCATTCTGACTAGAGTTAGGTGGCGTTTCAGTGTAGTTTTAATTTGCATCTCTTGATGATGAGTGAGGTTGAACATTTCTTCATGTGTTTGTTGGGCGCTTGGATATCTTCTTTTGCGAAGGGTCTATTTATATCTTTTCCCACTTTATAATGGGGTTATTTGTTTTTTCCTTTTCAGCATGTTTGAGTTCCTTGTAGATTCTAGATGTTAGGCTTTTGTCAGACATGGAGTTGGCAAATACTTTTTCCTAGTCTGTGGTCTGTCTCCCTGCTCTCTTGATGGTTTTTTTGGCTTTGCAGAAGCTTGTCAGCTTAATGAGGTCCCACTTGTCTATCTTATCTCTTATAGCCTATGAGTTTCGGGTTTTGTTCGGGAATTGGATGCCAGTTCCAATTTCCATAAGGGTGTGTACTGCATTTTCTAAGGTTCTTATGGTTTGAGGTTTTACATTTAGGTCTCTGATCCATTTGGAGTTAATTTTGTGTATGGGGATAGAGAGGGGTTTTGTTTGAATCTTCTGCATGTGGTCAGTGAGTTTTCTCAGCACCATTTACTGAATAGGTTCTCCTCTCCCCAGTGGTAAGTGGTGGAGGCTTTGTAAAAGATGAGTTGGTTGAGAAATTGAGGTTTTGCTTCTAGAATCTCAATTCTATTCCATCGGTCTATATGCCTGTTCCTGTACCAATACCAAGCTGTTTTGATTAGTGTAGCTTTATAGTAAAGTTTGAAGTCTGGTAATGTGATACCTCCTGCTTTTTTTTTTTTTTCCTGAGGATTGTTCTGCCTATCCCTGGTCACTTGTGTTTCCATATGAACTCCTATTGTTTTTTCTAGTTCTGAGAAGAATGTTCCTGATAATTTGATGGGTATTGCATTAAATCTGTAGATTGCCTTAGGTAAGATGGACATCTTCACAATGTAGATTCTTCCAATCCATGAGCATGGGATATTTTTCCACTTTGTTTTGATCATCTTTGATTTCTTTGAGCAGTGTTTTGTAGTTCTCATTGCAAAGTTCTTTCATGTCTCTGGTTAGGAAGATGCCGAGGTATTTCTTTTTTTGTGTGTGGTTATTGTGAATGTGATTGTGCTTTTTATTTGGGTTTCTGTGTGTTTATTATTGGTGTAAAGAAATGCGATTGTCTTTTCCACATTTATTTTATACCCTGGGACTTTGCCAAAGTACTTTATCAGTGCAAGGAGGCTTTTGACAGATTCTCTTGTGTTTTCTTTTTTTTTCTTTCTTTTTTTTTTTTGTAGTGGGCATCCTATCTTTTTACTTAACTTCAGATCTCGTATATATGTGTCCTGACCTCACTTTTATGTGGAGTCAGTTTTTGCCCTCAAATTCTGCTGTTAGGGATGGGATGTGAGGTGGAGAATGATAAACTGAATTTTCTCTTCCCAATTATTTGTTGAATTATAGACAACCTGGAAAAAGAGATTATAATTAATCACAATCATGTCATCTGCAAAGAGAGATAACTTGACTTCCTCTTTTCCTATTTGGATACTCCTGATCGCCTTCTCTTTTCTGATTGCTCTGGCCAGGACTTCCAATACTATATATTGAACAGGAGGGGAGAGAGTGGGCATCCTTGTCTTATTCCAGTTTTCAGGATAAATTGTTCCAATTTTTGTCTGTTTAGGAGTATGCTAGCTGTGGGTTTCTCATAGATGGCTTTTACTATTTTGAGGTATGCTCCATGTATGCCTAGATGTTTGAGGGTTTTTATCAAGAAGAGTGCTGGATTTTATCAAAAGCTTCTTCTGCATCTAATAATATAATCATGTGTTTTTTGTTCTGACGTCTGTTTATGTATTCAATTACATTTATTGTCTTGTGAATGTTGAATCAGACTTGCATCCCAGGGATGAAGCCTACTTGGTCATGATGGATGATTTTTGAGATGTGTTGTTGAATCCGGTTTGCTAGGATCTTGTTGAGAATTTTGGCGTCTATGTTAATCAACGATATTGGCCTGTAGTTCTCTTTCTTTGTTGGGTCTTTACCTGGCTTGAGTATCAATGTGATGTTAGCTTCATAAAATGATTTGGGGAGTGTTCCATCTTTCTCAGTTGCCTGGAATACTTTCAGCAGGATTGGTATCAGCTCCTTCTTAAATGTCTTATAGAATTCTGCTGGAAAGCCATCTGGTCCAGGGCTTTTTTTGGTAGGTAGTTTTCTTATGACATAGTCAATTTCCTTGATTGTTATTGGTCTATTTAGGGTCTCGATTTCTCCTTGTTTCAACCTAGGCAGGTTGTGTAATGTCAGACAGTCTTCTATTTCCTTAAGGTTTTCAAGTTTGTTTCCATACAAGTGTACATAGTAGTCTCTAATGATCTTTTGTGTTTCTGCAGGG
>CAUYQG010024975.1:0-22358 GCA_963574415.1 Tarsius wallacei | reverse complement strand
GAATTTCTGTTTCATTCCCTTCTATGATATATATCTCTGTTGAATTTCTCATTGAAATAATGAACAATTTTCCTGATTTTGTTGATTTGTCAATTTGTATTCTTTTGTATATCACAGAGTTTCAATTTTGCTTTTTTTTTTTCTTTATTTTGTTTTTCAGTTGAGGTTTCATTCTGTTGCTCAGGTTAGAATGCAGTGGCATGATCATGGCTCACTGCAGCTTCAACCTCTTGGGTTCAGGCAATCCCCCCTGAGTCTCCCAGGTAGCTGGGACTACAGGTGTACACCACTAAGCCCAGCTAATTTATTTATTTTTCTGTAGAGATGAGGTCTCGCTATGTTGCTCTGGCTGGTCTCAAACTCCTGGGCTCAGGCAACCCTCCCGCTTCGGCCTCCGGAAGTGCTGGGATTATAGGTATGAGCCCCCACTCTTGGCCTACTTACAGTTTTTAAAAATGCTTACTCTCCCCACTCTCCAGGCTGATCAGTTACTTCTATCCATAAGTGATGGAGAGATTATTGTGATTTTAAAATATTTTTACTGTTAATTTTAGAGGTCAGCAGAACATACTTTTCTATAAAAAGGAGTTGTCTTAAAAGGGTACAAAATTGCAGTTACCCAGGATGAATGAGTCTAAGATCTAGTGTACAGCATGAGGTCAATAGTTAAGAAGACTGTACACTGGAAATTGACTGAGAGTGGATTTCAGGTGCTGCCAACATACACATAAAAGGTACCTGTAGGGAATGGGTATTGTTAATTTGCTTGGCTGTAGTCGTCATTTCACTATAAATATATACACCAAAGCATTATGTCGTACAATATATGTTGTTTTTACTTAAAAAGTAATACAAACACATTGGTGATACAAAAAAAAAAAAGGGCTAGACGCAGTGGCTCAGCCTATAATTCCAGCACTTTGGGAGGCAAAGGCGAGAGGACTGCCTGAGCTTGGGGGTTCGAGACCAGCCTGGGCAAATTTGTGAGATCTCATCTCTACAACAAATCACAAAAACTAGCTGGGCATGGTGGTGTGTGTCTGCAGTTCCAGCTACTTGGAAGGCTGAGGCAGAAGGATTGCCTGAGCCCAGCAGTTCGAGGCTGTGCTGGCCATGAGCGTACAACTGAACTCCAGCCAGGGCGACAAAGAGGGAGACTCCAACTCAAAAAAAAAAAAAAAAAGAATAGAAATGATCACACAAATGATTAAACACACTATGTTTGGGAAAAAAATAAATAAAATTATGAAACAACAGTAAGTCCTAGTTATACAAGCAACTACAATAAGTTATACAATTCATTCTTTAAAAGTCCTGATTTCCATGCTTTCAGCAACTATGTGTGTTCTACCTTGTGATCTGAAGGTCTGGGAGATGTGTGTGGTGACATCACACCCATCTCTCCTAGCAGAGGCGTCACTGGACGTCCCCACGTGCTGCAGGGAGTGCGGATGAAAGGGACCTTAATTAATGTAATCTTTAAAGTATATTCAAACACACCTCTGCTTTTATGACTACTCCTGTTATTTGTAATGTAAAGCTTAAGCAAAGGATGGCATTATTTAAATGCTTGTTTTTAATTTGTTGAAAGAAAAGTCAATATTTATTATAAAGACTATGGCTAAGTATGAGGCCCATTTAGTGGGAAGCAGGGGAAGATCAAAAGTGTAACTGAAGAACACAGGAAACTTTTTACTGATTTTTATAGAACTTTAACCTTAGGCAGACTTCCCTCCCAAGTCTGGTGCCGTTTCCTTCATAATGTGCGTGCACATGTGTGCATGTGTATACACGTGATCTGCTTCACATGTACGCATTGCATGTGTGCTTGTCTGCACGTGTGCATATATGTGCATGTGTGTGTGTGTGTGCATATGAGAGTGAACCTGAGAAGCTCTATACTCAGCCACATCAAGGCCTTCAGAACATTCCAACTTGTCTCTTATCTCCCAGAACACTGTCAGCCAGGTGTGTTCCCCACACAGAAGACCCGCACATTCTATAGACTGGCATTTGGGAGTCCTTGGGGCCAGTGAACTGGGAGGTTTTGAGGGCCACAAGCCCTACCCATACCCCAAGAACCTTCAGGATGGCTGGAGATTTGAGGAAAGCCTATAACATGAGAGACGGTCAAAAGCAAACAGAAAGGGAGGCATAGAAGAAACAGGCTGTCAGAGAGTGGCGGATGCCAGAGAGGGCTTAAAACAGAAGACTTTTCTGTATCCTCAGAGGAATAAGATGTTTCACCTATGAAACTAGAACAGAATGAGTAGAGAAAAGAAGGACTGGAGAACCAGAAAAAAACTCTTAGAAATTAAAATGTGATGGCCAAAACTAAAAATTAAAAAAGCCAAAGTGCGCCTGTGGTCCCAGCTACTCAAGAGGCTGAGATAGGAGGATCATTTGAGATTTGAACCCAGGAGTTTGAGACTGCAGTGAGCTATGATCACACCACTGCATTCCAGCCTGGGTGACAAAGCAAGACTCTGTCTCTAAAAAAAAAAAAAAAAAGAACCAATGAGATCTTCCAGAAATCACCACAGAAGGCAAAGAGACATGAAATTGAAGGAAAAGGGAACGTTGATCTGCAGAGGTGGTCCAATACTCAGCTCGCAAGAATTCTAAAAGGAGAAAACAGAGGCAGCCACAGGGTGGACTTGCCTGGGAGGCTGGAGGCAAGTCCCCCAGCTAGGACCTACTGCAGAGGGAGTACTTTGGTAAAAATGAAAATAAACAAGAGGCGTGGCATGGTGGCTCATGCTAGTACCCCAAGCACTTTGGGAGGCCAAGGCCCAAGGATTGAGCCCAGGAATTTAAGACTAGCCTGGGCAACATAGCAAGACCTTGTCTCTACATAAAATCAAAAAATTAGCTGGGCATGGTGGCACACACCTATAGTCCCAGCTACTGGGGAGGCTGAGGAGAGAGGTTCACTTTAACCCAGGAGATTGAGGCTGCAATGAACTGTGATCATGCTACTGCAATCCAGCCAGAAGGGAAGAAAGGGAGGAAGGGAGGCAGGGAGGAGGGAGGCAGGGAGGGAGGGAGGCAGGGAGGGAAAGCAAGCAGGCAAGAAATAAAGAAAATTAACAAGACAGAGAGCAGAGAAAAGGGAAGACAGTG
This sequence comes from Tarsius wallacei, assembly GCA_963574415.1. Classification (NCBI taxonomy): domain Eukaryota; kingdom Metazoa; phylum Chordata; class Mammalia; order Primates; family Tarsiidae; genus Tarsius; species Tarsius wallacei. The sequence continues at coordinate 19,235 of CAUYQG010024975.1, read as the reverse complement.
GAGCCCCTCAGGATCTCAGGCCCTCCTCTCCCACTCCCATCCCATGAGTGCACACACCATGAGGCACCTCCATGACAGTGGAGAGTTACCCCTAGCCCAGGTTCAGTGTGCTCTGAATCCCATGCTCTTGGCTGCACAAAGGCAAAGCCCTCACCGGCATCTCTCCCCACCCCCCCGCCCCCTCCCCCACCCCTTGCAACCCAGCCTGGCAGTTCCTACTACCAGATCCCCTTAGTACCATCTCAGGAAAACCTAGGGGGGCGGGGGGGGGGGGAAGGGCCCTCCCCCACTGCCCTTCCTAGCCACCCTCCCTTCCCTGACCCCAAGGATTAGTCCACCTGTGCTGCCTCACTTCCCAGCATCATTTTTTCTTTAAGTCAGGGTCTTACTCTGTCTCCCAGGATGGAGGGCAGTGGCACAATCACAGCTCAACAGCCTCTACTTCCTAGGCTTAGACGGTCCTCTTACCTTAACTTCCTGAGAAGATGAAACTATAGGTGCACGCCACCATGCCCAGCTAATTTTTTGTAAAGACAAGTTCCTGTTATGTTGCCCAGGCTTCCAGCAAGTCTTAAACTATGTTCTCCAGGAAATATTTTAACTACAGACATAAATGCAAACAATAAGCCAATGATCAAAATGTGTGTGTGGGAGGGATGGCAAATCCTCTCCTTATCTCAGGAAACCCTCAAGTCACGTCAACAATTCACTAAGCAACAAACAGAGGCATAAAGACTCTAGGGAGACATGCGGCAGGCACAATTGGAAAATATGAAGGAGCCGGGCTCGGTGGCTCAGACTGTAATCCCGCGCCTTGGGAGGCTGAGGTGAGTGGATTGCCTGAGCCCGCGGGTTCGAGACCCGCCTGGGCAGCTTGGCGAGACCTCATCTCTACAATAAATCAAAAAATCAGCCGGGCGTGGTAGCGCATGCCTGTAATTCCGGCTACTTGGAAGGCTGAGGCGGAAGGATCGCCGGAGCCCAGCAGGTCGAGGCTGCGGTGGCCAGGGGCGGCCACTGCACTCCAGTCTGGGTGACAGAGTGAGACTCCAACTCAAAAAAAAAAAAAAAAAAAGAAAATATGAAGGGAGACCCCCCAAAAATCTGGAATGTATTCATTAAAAACTGTGTATTTATTCTTACATGTTTAAATTTCAGTCGCCTTCAAAATACTCTCTGTTTGATGCAATGCACCTATTGAGATGCTTTTTCCATGCTCAAGACAGGTTTTGAACTTATTCATTTTCATGCCTTTTAGAGTTTCTGCTGTTTTTGGTTTCATCTCTTTCACATTGGCAAAACGTTTCCCTTTGAGGACTTATTTAATCAGGGAAACCAAAAAAAAGTCACTTAGGGTGAGATTGGGTGAATAGGGAGGGTGAGGGATGGGGATCATGCTGTTTTTGGTCAAAAACTGCTGAACACTCAGCACAGTGTGGGCAGGTGTGCTCGTAAATCACCCACCATAAAATGGGCAAATGCTTTGAAAGAATCTTCAACAAAAATTCACTGAAGCCAAACGCAGCCTCTCACAACAGCACTAACTGGTACACTGATGCTGAAGGGTTCCTAGAACACTTACCAAGCTGGAGAAGCCTTTACTACAAGGGGCCCACCCTTCAAAAGATAATTCCAGGTTTTTTGGGGGTGCCTCCTAATAGAAGCAGAAGACAGAGCATGGCCTTGGACAGGAGTGAGGGTGGAGCACATGCCTCCTGCTTCATCTGGGTCCTGGACAGCTGGTTGGTTTAACCATGTGCACGTGACAGTTCTTGCAGAAATGTACAAATATATAGTTTTCTTCTCAATTTATGTTTAAGTTGAAGTATAATTTCCAAAAATAAGATGTGCAGATCTTAAGTGTTTGGTGTGATCTGTTTTGACAACTACATACACTTGTATAACCACTATCCCAAACTATGGAACATGTCTGCCACTCCAGAAGGTTCTGGGGACCCTTGTGGTCAATCTCTTCTCAACGGGGCAACCACTTTCTCCTTCTATCACCACAGATTTGTTTGGCAATTCTAACATGTCATTGAAAGGGGATGCCACCGTGTATGCGCTCCTGTGTGTGGCTACTTTCACTCAACACGCTAAAAATTGTGTATTTATTGTTTCATATTTAAACTTCGGTCACTTTCAAAGTACTCTCCGCTTGATGCAATGTACCTATCGAGACACTTCTTCTACTGCTCAAAACAGTTTTTGAACTCGTCAACTTGGATACCTTTTAGTGCTGCCATTTTTTGTTTCACCTCTTCCACATCAACAAAATGTTTCCCTTTGAAGACTTATTTCATTTGGGGAAACAAAAAAAGTATCTCGGGGTGAGACTGGGTGAATAGAGAGAGTGGGGAATGCTGGTCATGCTGTTTTTGGGGAAAAAAAATTGCTGAATACTCAGCCTGGTAGGGGAAGGTGGACTTGTAAATCATCCATCATGAAATGGGCAAATGTGTTATGTTGAAATAATCTGCAAAACAAAATTCGCTGAAGCCAAACACAGTCTCTTACAACAATGCTAGCTGGTACATTGATGCTGATGGGTTCCTAGAACACTTACCTAGTGGGGAAAGCCTGTATTACGAGGCACCCACACTTCAAAAGATAATTCCGGGGTTTTTTTTGGATCCTCTCTTGTATGCCTTTAAAGGCAACTTAGATTTTCAGGAACATGTTTTTCCTTGAAAGATCTTCACTAAAATAAAGAGGTGACAATTTTGTTTTTATTTTAGTATTCAGAGGGCACACAAGTATGTTTGTTACATGGACATATTGCATAGTGGTGGGGATTTGGTCTCAGGTGGCCCATTCCCCAGATAGTGAACACTGTCCTCCATAGGTAATTTCTGAACCTTAGCTCCCTTCCCCACCTTCCTCCTTATTGGTGTCCCCAGTATCTGTTATTTCCATCTTTGTGACCACTTAGCTCCCACATATAAGTGAGAACATGCAGTGTTTGGTTTTCTGTTTCTGAATCAAATTCACTCAGGATGATGATCTCCACCTGCAACCACGTTGCTGCAAATGACATGATTTCATTCTTTCTTTATGGCTGTGTAGTATTCCATGGTGTATATATACCACATTTGCTTTATCCAATCAATTGTTGGTGGGAGAAATCAAGGAATTTTTAAGCTAGGATGAAGCTATTCATTAGTTGGATATCAGAAGCTAAATGCTGTAGAATGCTAAAGAAAAAAGATTCATTAAACGAATTAAAAACAATAACTATCGCTTTGCGCAGTGGCAGTATCACAGCCAATATGTTTATCCGAGGAGTGATTATTGCTAATTGAAAACTTTTCCCAATACCCCACCATGACAACTTGCCAACGAAATATGCCATTCTCTTTGAAAAATTCTAAACCTTTCTATAACTTTCAATGTTTGAACTTCCGTATTTTTCTTCTAAATAAAAGCAATTGACTTACTGGCTTCTGAAATCTATTGTCTCACAAGATCAAAAACTTACTATTTTTGGAAAATGCTCCCGGACAAGGACAGACAAACCACAGTGTCTTCCCAAGGATGTGTCCCAAGCACTGTCCCAGGTGGTGCCTGCCACTCTGCCTGACTCCCACCCTAGGGCATGACCTTGTGGACTGTACATAGAGGGAGCACCTTGAACTAAGAAATGTTCAATGGATAGTGCAGCTCTTAAACTTTCATTACAAGAACATCAAATTGAAATATAATTAACAAGGAAAAAAAACCCCTACTAAGTCCACATACCCTGTGCCTTCCTGGGGCAGCTGTGGGGAAAGCAAGGCTATGAGTTTAGCCCTTGGGGATATTTGTCTGTATTCTGGACCCAGTGACGTCAGCATTAATGTCCACAGTATGAGATTTCATTGAAAAATAATAACAGGATGACATTAGTGTCTTGAACTTATCAGTTTGGTTCAACTCTAGGAGATGTCATTAAAAACCTTCTGAACTGTAATGATTAATTGCAGAATTCTCTGCCAATCTGTCCGGAACAGTGATGTGTCCTTAGGCAGTCCTTCCTTGAGATTCCAGAGGAAGTGCCAACTTAAAGCATATCACTGTGATTCTGAAACCTCCAGAATGTCATATTTCAACGTTCTACTTGAACCTGACCACAAAAGACTATCTTGCAAGAATATTTCATGTGTTAGGGGGGGAAAAAGCAATTGATTTACTGGCTTCTGGAATCTATTGTTTCACAAGATCAAAAACTTACTATTTTTGGAAAACGCTCCTGAACAAGAAGAACAAGCCACAATGTCTTCCCAAGGGTATGTCCCAAGCACTGTCCTGACCCCCACCCCAGGGCATGACCTTGTGGACTGTACATAGAGAGAGCAGCTTGTACTAGGGATATTTTTTCTGGATGTGATAAAGGTAACATTGCTTTTTTGCAAGGCATTCTGAAAGTGAAAGAAAGCTTTGTAAGAATCATTTACAGCCTTTTACTAATGGAGGATGCTATTTACCATTTTATTTTATTTTATTTATTAATATTCATTTTTTCTGTTATGTTTTGCTTTTTGTTTGTTTGTTTTGAGTTGGAGTCTCACTCTGTTGCCCAGGCTGAAATGTAGCAGCACAATCACAACTGACTGCGGCCTTGACCTCCTGGGCTCAGGCAATCCTTCTGCCTCAGCCTCCTGAGTAGCTGGAACTACAGGCATGCACCACCACACCTGATTAATTAAAAAAATATTTTTAGAGACGATGTCTCACCATGTTGCCTAGGCTAATCTCGAACTCCTGGGCTCAAGCAATCCTCTTGCCTCCCAAAATGCTCCCAAGGTGGGATTATAGGCGTGAGCCGCTGAGCCTGGCCACCAATTTTAAAAGGAAGAGAAATGGGCCAGCACGGCGGCTCATGCCTTTAATTCCAGCACTTTGGGAGGTTGAGGTGGGAGGATCGCCTGAGGCCAGGAGTCCAAGACAAGCCTGGGAAACATATAGAGATCCCATCTCAACCAAAATAATTTTTAAAATTAGCCATTTAAAAAAATTATTTAAAAAAAAACTAGCCACCAGGTTTGTGGTGCACACCTGTAGTCCCAGCTACTTGGGAGGCTGAGATCAGAGGATCACTTGAACCCAGGAATTCAAGGCTACAGTGAACTATGATTGTCCATCCTGGGCAACAGAGTGAGACTCTGTCTCTAAAAGTAAGAAAAAAAATATTTAAGATAAAAGGAAGAGAAATGTAGAGCATGCATGCAACATAGCACAATTTGAGCTACAGAATCCTGACAGATTCATTTCACAGGTAGCTATGACGGGATTTTAACGAACCGAACATGCTCTTTGAAAGAACAACAAAAAAAGACTAAGACAAATATGCAGCCTAGAAGCACCCAGGCTTTCAGTACCAGCAAGCTCAACTTAATATTTATTTATTTATTTAGAGTTGGAGTCTCACTCTGTCACCCAGGCAGGAGTGCAGTGGCACGTTTACAGCCACTGCAGCCTCGACCTTCTGTCTCAGCCTTCCAAGTCGCTGACTACAGGCATGCACTACCATGCCCAGGTTATTTATTTTTATTTCTATTATAAAGATGTGGGGTACAATTCAGGGTTAGGTATACAAACGTTGATTATGAAGGTACCCTTATTGATGAGGTATGCCCCTCCCTCCCCTAGCAGTTTCCCTCAACTGCCAATCCTACCCACCCCCCCCCGACAGTTTCCCACTACTGCTAATCCCTTTCTTATAGTATTATAATAATTATTCAAAGTCCACTTATGAGTGAAAACGTATGGTACTCTGTTCTTTGTTTCTGTGATAGATCACTGAGTATGATCGACTCTAAATCCATCCAAGTTGCTGTGAAGTCCGTATGTTTGTCTTTCTTTATGGATGTATAATATTCCACTGTGTATATGTACCACATATTTTTTATCCAGTCCAGCTTCGATGGGCAATATGGTTGGTTCCAAGTTTTTGCTATTGTGAATAGAACTGCAACAAACATAAGTGTGCAGGTATCTTTTTTGTAGAATGATTTGAGTTCCTCCGGGTATATTCCCCACAGGGGAATTGATGGGTCATTCAGAAGGTTAATTTCTAGTTCTTTCAGATACCGCCATATGTTACACTAGTTTGCATTCCCACCAGCAGTGAAGAAGGGTTCCTTTTTCTTGGCTTCCTTGCCAGCATCAGTTTTTTGTTTTATTAATGATGGTCATTCTTAGTGGGGTTAGGTGGTATCTCAAAGTGGATTTGATTTGCATTTCTCTGATGATGAGTGAGGCTGAGCACTTTTTCATGTATCTGTTGGCTGAGCACTTTTTCATGTGTTTGAGAAGTGTCTGTTTATGTCTTTTGCCCACTTTTTAATGGGGCTGTTTGTTTTTTCCTTTTGGCGCATTTGAGTTCCCTATAGAGCCTAGATGTTAGGCCTTTGTCAGTTATACAGTTGGCAAATATTTTTTCCCATTCTGTGGGCTATCTCTCTGCTCTCTTGATGATTTCTTTTGCTTTGCAGAAGCTCATTAGTTTGTCTATCTTATTTCTTAAGGTATGGAGAATTGGTTGCCAGTTTCAATTTCCTGCATTTTCTAAGATTCTTATAGTTTGAGGTTTTACATTTGGGTCTTTGATCCATTTAGAGTTAATTTTTGTGTATGGTGATAGGTAGGGGTCCTGTTTCAATTTTCTGCATATGATCAGCCAGTTTTCCCAGCACCATTTACTGAATAGGTTCTCCTCTCCCCAGTGGTTGTTGTTGGAGGCTTTGTCAAAGATGAGTTGGTTGAGAAATTGACGCTTTGATTCTGGAATCTCTATCCTGTTCCATTGGTCATGTGCCTGTTCTTGTACCAATACCAGGCTGTTTTGATTACTGTAGCTTTATAGTAAAGCTTGAAGTCTGGAAGTGTAATACCTCCTGCTTTGCTTATTTTGCTAAGGATTGTTTTGGCTATTTGTGGTCGTTTATGTTTCCGTATGAATTTCTGTATTGTCATTTCCAGGTCTGAGAAGAATGATGTTGGTAACTTAATGGGTATTGTGTTGAATCTGTAGATTGCCTTTAGTAGGATGGACATTTTAAAAATGTTGATTCTTCCTATTCATGAGCATGGAATATTTTTTCATTTGTTTGTGTCTTCTTGGACTTCTTTGAGCAGTGTTCTGTAGTTCTCCTTGTAAAGGTCTTTCACTTCTCTGGTTAGGAAGATGCTGAGGTATTTCTTTTTTTTATGGTTATTATGAATGGGATTGTGCTTTTAATTTGAGACTCCGCCTGCTTATTGTTGGTGTATAGGAATGCAACTGTCTTTTGCACATTTATTTTGTACCCTGACTTTGCCAAAGTCCTTTATCAGAGCAAGCAGGTTTTTGACAGATTCTCTTGGATTTTCAAAGTATAGGATAGTATCTTCTTTTTTGATTTATTGTAGAGATGAGGTCTCACCAAGTTGCCCAGTTTGGTCTTGAACTCCAGAGTTCAGGCAATCCTCTCACCTCGGCCTCCCAAAGTTCTGGGATTACAGGCTTGAGTCACTGCGCACGGCTTTCAGTTTAATATTTAAAGTTCGTAAATGACATTCAGATTTGATGTAACTACAATGATGGGTAGATTAAAATTGTCAATTCCCCTGGGAAACTGATCATCAAAGAAACTAGGTTTAAAGTTGATATGGAGTCATATACTTAACAGAAAATAAAACCACAGAAATACACAATCTTGAGGAACTGGAGATTGGACGGCATAAAAATGCACATGTTAGTTACAGACATTAGAAGAATAGGGCCTTGAATGAGATGCAGGGAGCTCTCCCGTCAGCCTTATGACTCTTTTTATTAAGAAGCATGTAAGGGCTCGACTTGTGAGCAGTGTTCTTTGAGTAGGATCTTCCAGGAGACCAGTGCGCGTCCTTCTGTGGGCAACCCTGTAAGACCGGCGTGTAGATCCACGTCAGCAATGGCTTAAACGTGTTATGATTTCCTTTGTCAAGTTATGGGAAAGTGGTTCAGACACTTCTTTGCTTATCACTCCCAGGAAAGTGAGGATTTTTAAAAAATAGAGATGGGAGTCTCGCTAAATTGCCCAGCGTGGACTCAAACTCCTGGCCTCAAACAATCTTCCAGCCTTGGCCTCTCAAAGTGCTGGGATTACAGGCACACACCACCATACCTGGCCAAAAGTGAGGCTTTTCAAAAGGTCATCACATCAATGATGTTCTGCAAACTTTATCACCAAAGAGAGAACCATCAATACATTCTAGAAAATCTCTATGTATTTAAGTCATGTGTAATTGAAGCGAAATGATTAGAAGTTTCTAAGTCACTCCAATGACGCACACAGCCCTCATCGGAAAGATCCTTTTACGAGAATACGCAAAATAATTCTTTAAGGATAATAACCAATATTTGAAATCCTTGAAGGCGAAGGTTCGGGGAGAGTGAGAGACAGGAGAAAGCAGCTATGAACCAGGGCTGGTTAAGGGCTTCGTTTGTGGGTTTAGAAGTGAAAAGTTATTAGACACAAGGCTATAATCAGCTCTTCTTGCTCTTGACCAAGAACAGAACAGGAGCAAATATCCTCACATTATCTGACACGGGATGATTTTGGACAGGAGTACTGTTAGATGCCTGTGTGTAGTTGTGAAATCGCTCCTGCTTGCTTCATCCATAATAACATAAATCGTGTCTGGGGTGGTTTAGCCACGTTTCTGTTCTTGGCTTGAAGTAATGGTCGTCAAGTTGCTGCCAAGGGCTATAAAACTTGATTTGGTCCTGAGTTGAGGAAAACGACGCCAGGTTTAGCTGTGAGTCACCAGAGCCTGGGAATGAATTGTCCACTGAATAGAGGTTCTCACAGCAATTTGCACCTCAAACCAAAGGTGGTGTTAAGCCTCTGAGAGTCAGAAGTCTGACTCTGGCTGGTGAATAAGCGGTTAAAATATTTCAGCTTTGACTCCACCTGAAGGCAGGTGTGGGATGCAGCGCAGTTAATTACATCCCAAGTGGGAACCTCTACTATTGAACCGTGATGACAAACAGCAGTCAGTTTGGAGCCAGGAAATAATTGTTTTTTGTTGCTACCTTTTAAATTATAAAGGAAAAAAAAAGTCTCTGTACCATTTGGTGCCACATTCACATGTTGGTCATTTTGGAAACATCCTGATGGATGTTGGTGGGAGGTTCTCACAGGAGCCTGGGGATTTCAGCTTAGTGTGGACGGTCTACATTGACTGTTCTTTTTGTTGAAGGGGTTATTTGGCCTGACTGGGGAACTAGCAGCTTCTCAAAATTTAGTTTCTCCAAAAGCACTGACACTGATCCAAATATGAAGAAAAGAAATCCAATCCTACACACATGAAATTATAGCTTCATTAAGATAATATTTTATAATAATAATATTTTACTGGCAATGAATTCTACCCTTTTATGACATCGACTGAGTCAGTGTTTAGAGTGTCTGCCTTAGTAATAGTCAATACATTGGCTATTAGTCTTCTTACCCTAAATGGATGGACTGGATAGTTAAATATAATTTATTTCAATTATATATACTTGTACTGATGCTTACAAGACTTACATCATAACTGAATATCTAGCAACACTTTTGGCTCTTAATTTCTAAAGAACAAAAACATCACTGTCCAACTTACCAAAAAGATAAACAACTGTGAATAGCCTGAACAAATAGAAAGACCCCATCTCTACTAAAACAATAATTTTAAAAAAGGTAAGCTGGGTGTGGTGGCTTATACCTGTAATCTCAGCACTTTGAGAGGCAGAGGCAAGAGGATTGCCTGAGCCCCAGGTCAAGTTGTGATCATGCCACTGCACTCCAGTCTGGCAACAGAGTGACTCCAACTCAAAGAAAAAAAAGAGAGAATTTATGACTTAATAAACAAAGTTGAAGAATGAATTAGTGATTTATTGATAAGATTGAATCATTGGAAACTGAGGTTTTCAAAAGTCTCATAAAGGTTTGTACATGTCCACTGATAATTCCAACTGGATATAACAAATTCAGTTGTTTGGAGCTTCAAAGCTTTGGTAGCCAAGGAAGTATGTTGTCCAACAACACTTAGGAAAAATGTGGTTAAAAATAAAAGATGTTGAGTGTTCTTTCTCCCCATGATTAATCTGAGCCAGACACATTATTTTTCTTACATCCCAAACTATGATCTTAGATCATTAAATGTTTCTCTTAGAATACAGTGTGAAGGCTGGGTGCAGTGTCTCATGCCTATAATCCCAGCAATTTTGGAGAGTGAGGTGGGAGAATTGCTTGAGCCCAGGGGTTCAAGACCAGTCTGGGCAACATAGCGTGACATTGTCTCTACTAAAAAAAAAAAAAAAAATTAGTCAGGCATGGTGTTGCATATCCGTAGTCCCAGCTACTCAGGAGGCTGAAGCAGAAGGGTCACCTGAGCCCAGGAGATTGAGGCTGCAGTGAGCCGTGATCATGCCCCTGCACTCCAGCATGGGCGACAATGTGACTCTAATAATAATAATAGTAATAATAACAATAATAATAATAATACAGTGTGAATTATATTTACAACATCTGTATTTTGCAATACTGGTTACATTGAAAACACAAAACACATTTGAAATAACTTAATGTTGACTATCAAGCAGCTCCACAGTGATTCCTCAGAAAAATCTATGCTATGACCTTCAACCCAGTAATGCCATTCCTGGGCATTTTTCCTAGTGAAGTGAAAACGTATGTACACAAAAATAACTCATTTGCAAATGTTCAGAGAAGCTTTTGTTTGTAATAGCCCCAAACTGGAAAGAACCCAAAATATACTTCAGTGGGTAGATGGGTGGATGGTTACATTCACGGAGGTATATTCACATAATAGTCTCAGCAAGGAAAAGGAATGAACTATTGATACACCCAACGATGTGGGTGAAGCTCCAGGGTATTATACTGAGTGGAAAAGATCCATTCAAAAGTGGCACACTTAGTATCTTGATGTGGTGGTAGATACACAAACAAACACAATGCTATACTAACATTGTGCAGAACTTACTACACACACACACATACACAGTAAATGTAAAACTGAGACAATCTGAATAAGACCAGTGGGTTGTATCAAAGCCAATCCTAACTGTGATTCAGGAAAACAGGTTTTCTTTTTTTTTTTTTAATTTTTAGTTTTAAAGATGTGGCGTACAGCCGGGCTCGGTGGCTCAGCTTGTAATCCCGCGCCTTGGGAGGCTGAGGTGAGTGGATTGCCTGAGCCCGCGGGTTCGAGACCCGCCTGGGCAGGCGAAACCTCATCTCTACAATAAATCAAAAAATTAGCCGGGCGTGGTAGCGCACGCCTGTAGTTCCAGCTACTCGGAAGGCTGAGGTGGAAGGATCGCCGGAGCCCAGCAGGTCGAGGCTGCAGTGGCCGGGAGCGGCTACTGCACTCCAGTCTGGGCGACGGAGTGAGACGCCAACTCAAAAAAAAAAAAGAAAAAAAAGATGTGGCGTACGATTCAGGGTTAGGTATACAATTGTTCATTATGCAGGTACCCTTGTTGGTGAGTGTGTCTGAAAATAGGTTTTCAAACTGCTACCACTGGGGAAAACTGGACAAGGTATGAGAAATCTCTGAGTTATTTCTGATAACTGTATTTGAATCTATGATTATCTCAATAAAAGTGTCAATTAAAAGATCATAATTAAGATGTAAAGAATAGGCATGATAGGCAAATACACTATATATATCTATTTATTTATTTTTTTATATATATTTTATTTTTTTATTTTTTGAGTTGGAGTTTCACTCCATCACCCAGGCTGGAGTGCAGTGACACACTCATAGCCACCCCAGTGTCAACCTGCTGGGCTCCGGCAATCCTTCCGCCTCAGCCTTCCAAATAGCCGGAACTACAGGCATGTGCCACCACACCTGGCTAATTTTTGCTTCTTATTGTAGAGATGAGATCTCGCCAAGTTGCCTGGGCTGATCTCGAACCCACGGACTCGGGAAATCCACTTGCCTCAGCCTCCCAAAATGCTGGGTTTACAGGCTGAGTCACCGAGCCTGGCCTATACCATATTTTTAAAAGTTACATAATGTATGATTCAATTTTATATAACATTCCTGAAAAGACAAAATTAATACAGATGAAGAACAGATGGTGATTGCATGGGGTTAGGGAATGGGGGCGAGGGGTGGGTAAAGCCATAAAGGGATAACTCAAGGGAGTTCCTTTGAGGTGATACATCAGTTCTGTATCTTTTTTTTTTTTTTCAGTTGGTATTTCACTCTGTCATCCAGGCCGGAGTGCAGTGGCATGATCACAGGTCACCCCAGTCTCAATCTCCTGGGCTCAGGTAAGCCTCCCACTACAGCCTTCCAAGTAGCTGGAACTACAGGTGTGTGCCATCATGCCTGGCAATTTTTTTTGATGTTTTATAGAGACAAGGTCTCACTATGTTTCCCAGGCGGTTCTCAAACTCAAGTGATCCTCCTGCCTCAGTCTCCCAAAGTGCTGGGATTATAGGTGTGAGCCACCGTGCCTGGCCTTAGCTCTATTTTGATTGTGATGGTTACACTAATTTATATTTAGGCTTAAACTGCATAAAACCACACACACACACACACACACACACACACACACACACACACAGAATGTGTGTAAAAACTGGGGACATCTGAATAAGGTCTACAATCAGGTTCATGATATTAAACCCATGTCACTTTCTAGTTGCCCCCAATGGATGAAGCTGGGTTGAGGGTCTAGCAGACTCTCCCTGAACTTGGCAATTTGCTGTGACTATAATTTTTTCAAAATGTCAAAAAAATCACTTAATCTACCATGTCTAATAGTTCTAAAACATACGATCAACTTCCCATTTCTCAGTTCCAGTACAAGGAAACCTAAAATTAAAAATTAAAATGTTCAGTATTTTGCACTTGTGTATAAACACTATAGGACGTAAATATGAATACTTGTCCACCTCTCCCTTGGGACTCATATCAGAACACACATATCATGAACAAGCTTCTTTACAAAATCCAACAAACCTTAAATATCGGACTCCTAGAATTCAAGCATTCAGAAACTACACTAGCAATGACAATGAAGTTTTCTTTTTTAAAATTTTTATTTATTTATCTAGTGAGACGAGGTCTTGCTATGTTGCCCTGGCTGGTCTCAAACTCCTGGGTTCAAACAATCCTCCTGCCTCAGCCTCCCAAAGTGCTGGGATTACAGGCATGAGCCACCACACCCGGCTCTACAATGATGTTTTCTTAAGGCTGAATCAAATTAGATTGAGACACACGCAATAACAAATGTTTGGCAAATTTTGACTTACAGAAACAATGATTTTGTGCGGTTCATACTCCAACAATGTTCCTTTTGAAGACTTACAGGCCATATTGCCCAAAGGCCAAGAGTGCCGGTTTGGGTTCAGGTTGGATGGGTATAAATAACAACTTAACAACTCACCAGCCGTGTGGCCCGGGGTAAGTTACCTGCTGTCACTACTTCTCTCATGTGTCAAGTAGGGAGACAATATGACCCACCTCATAGAGTCTGGGGTGGTCATTCATGCTGTTCAGTAGCAACATCCACTCCATAGTGCCCTGCCCTGGCCCCTGTGGTTGGCCGGGCTGTGTGACTGGTTCTCACCATGAGCTGGGAGCAGCTGTGAGGAGTGTCAACTCCATAGTGCTGTTTCATGTAGGATTTTAATGGGCAGCATAGCCTTGGATCTTGCTGCTACTTCTGGTGTTTAATTCCAATGTGACATCTGTTTTCTCCTAATTGAGGTGTCTGGACCATTTGTTTAATCCTTTGAATGATCTGTTCAGTTTTAAAACTCTTGTTCTGATCAGGTACAGTGGCTCACGTCTGTAATTCCAGCACTTTGGGAGGTGGAGGTGAGAGAATTGCCTGAGCCCGGGGGTTTGAGACCAGCCCGGGCAACTTGGCGAGACTTCGTCTCTACAACAAATCGAAAGATTAACTGGGCAAGGAGGTACACGCCTGTAGTTCCTGCTACTTGGAAGACTGAGATAGAAGGATCTCCTGAGCCCAGCAGGTTGAGGCTGTGGTGGCCGTGAGTGTTCCACTGCACTCCAACCTACGCGACAGAGTGAGACTCCAACTGAAAAAATAATAAATAAATAATGTCCCGTCTTGTTATTTGTTTTCTGTTTGTTTCATCTGTTCTTTGGTCTACTTTTATCTTCTGCTGCTTCTTTTGCATTAATGGAGCATTTCTTATGATTTCATTGCATCACCTTTGTTGGCTTATTAGCCATACTCTTTGTTCTGTGATTTTAGATGTTGCTTTAAACCAGATATGTCCAAACTGTAGCCTGTGGGCTACACGCAACCCAGGACAGCTAGTAATGTGGCCTCATAAAATCTTTTAACATCATGTGTTTTTCAGCATTTATTTTCTTCATGACCCCATGTGTAGTACCATTTTTGAAGTTCACCATCATGCCTTATTCATAACATTGCTTTTCGGCAGCGCATACATTTGTGAGTAGCTGTTTTCAATTATAAAGCTCAGGAAGAGCAAAATTTGAACAAACATTTCTGAAGAGCACCTTGAAAACTCACTAAGAATTGCGACCACTTCCATCAAACCAGACACTGATAGTTTGTTGTTGTTGTTGTTGTTTTGAGTTGTAGTCTCACTCTGTCGCCCAGGCTGGAGTGCAGTAGCATGCTCGCAGCCACCGCAGCCTTGATCTGCTGGACTCAGGCGATCCTACCACCTCAGACTTCCAAGTAGCTGGAACCATAGGCATGTGCCACAATGCCCAGTAAATTTATTTATTTATTTATTTATTGTGGAAATGAGATTTCACCAAGTTGCCCAGGCTGGTCTCGAACCCTCAGGCTCAGGCAATCTTCTCGTTTCTGCCTCCCAAAGTGCTGGGATTATAGGTGTGAGCCACCATGCCCGGCAATAGATTAGTTTTACAAAAGCAAGGTCAAATTTCCCACTAGTTTTATACTGTTCTCATTTTTCTAAACTTCTTTAGTAAAGATTATAAAAAAATAAGTCTTATTATGCATATACACTAACTATAATGATATAATTTATGTGCAGCCCAAGACAATTCCTCTTTATTCAGTGTGGCCCAGAGAAGCCAAAAGTTTGGACACCCCTGCCTTAGAGTTTATAGTGCCCAACTTTAACTTATCATAATCTACCTTTGAATTATATTCTACCACTTCTCACAGAGGGTAAAAACCTCACAACAGAATACTATCCTTTCCTCCCCTCCTGGCCTTAGTGCTAGTGTGATCATACACTTTATTTATTTAGAAAGTGAGAAAGCAGGATTTATTAAGAGGACAGAAAAGCTCCCACAGTGGGAGGGGACCCAAGGGGGCTGATCATACATTTTATATCTCCCATATTACAAGCCCCACAATACATTGTTTCCATTTTTGCCTTAAGTAATCAATTACCTTTTAAATATACTTAACTAATAAGAAAATTAAGTCTTTCTTATTTACCATTATTTTAGTTACCATTTTCATTGCTCTTAATGTCTTTGTACAGATCCAGATTTGCACCTGGCCTCACCTCCATCTTGCCTGGAGGACTTCTTTAAGATTACCTGCACTGTGATGTCTACTGGCGCTTAGTTCCTTCAGCCTTTGTGTATCTGGAAAATCTTTAATTGGGGAAACAACCATAATACCGAATGTCATAAAATGCCATAATCCTGACTGGTAGAATCTCAAAAGCTCAAAATCCCTAAAGTCTAGAATGGGTACAGTAGCTCATGCCTGTAATTCCAGCACTTTAGGAGGCCAAGGCAGAAGGATCGCTTCTGAAGGAGCCCAGGAGTTTGAGATCAGCCTGGTGACACAGTGAGACTTGTCTCTACCAAAAAAAATAAAAAAATTAGCCAGAGGTGGTGGTATGCCTGTAGTTCCAGCTTCTCAGGAGGCTGAGGCATGAGGGTCACCTGAGCCCAGTCGGTCAAGGCTGTGGTGACCCATGATTGTGCCGCTGTATGCTAACCTAGGTGACAGAAACCCAACTTAAACAACAAACAAACAAACAAAACTCCACAAAGTCTAAACTCAAAAATCATAATCCCAGAATATCAAAATCCAAAAAATATAATTCCAGAAGTAATTTGATATTTTATTTCAGAAACATATAAAACACAACAGAACACTTCATAGGTCACTTTACATCATACATAGGCAATAATAACTATGTATTTTTGCAAGCATAAGTGCTCAGATATACTAAAGACAGCCACACAATGTAACTGCTATGAGCAGAGGAGCCAAATTCTTAAAGAAACAGGTCAAAAAAGGAAATGTATACATGCATCTCTCTATGGCTGGCAATTGTGTACTCCCAGCTTTATAACTGTGGTCATCTCAAATACTGTGATGAACAACCTAAGTCTTTTGATGAGTTGATCAAAAACCTTATGGGTCACCACTACATAATTAGTCACTCAAATAGCTGAGCTCTGGAGAAATTGTATCTTTCACAAATGCATATGTACAAAAATAACATCTCTTCATTTGTTGAGGAAGTTTTAACACTATCTGATGTTCAAGACAGCAGACAAAAAGTCTGTCCCAACTCTCAGAGAGGGAACAATTTGCCTTCTGTATTTGTTCTGTCCATGCCCCCAACTGACTGGATCTTGAGGGTGAATCTTTATCACCTTGTCCACTCAGACTCACACACTAATCTCCTCTGAAAACCCCTCACAGACACACTAAAAATAATGCTTTAACTTGAATGGATTTGGAGGTAAATCATATTCTGTGATCTATCACAGAAACAAAGAACAGAGTACCATATGTTCTCACTCATAAGTGGACCTTGAACAATTATAATACTTTAAGGGATTGGCAATAGTGGAAAACTGTCAGGGGAGGGGGTGGGATTGGCAGTTGAGGGAAACTGCTAGGGGAGGGAGAGGCATACCTTATCAACAAGGGTACCTGCATAATTGTACTCCACATCTTTATAATAAAAAAAATATTGCTTTACTAGATTTCTAGGTATTTGTTAATCCAGTCAAGTTAACACCTAATATTGAGTTCACAAATTCACCCCTTGTCAACTAGACACCCACACACATTTCCTTAAACTATGTTTAATTTCCAAATGAATACAATATCAAAGCAATTGTTCCACCTAACTTGATGCAATTGTCCTGTGATTGTGATTTTTGGAATTCTAGACTTTAGAGAGCTTGATCTTTTGAGATTTCAACATTCAAGATTATGACATTTAGGACGGTGTGTTTCAGAATTATGATCTAAACGCTTTTGTTTGACCTTCTTTCTTGAAAGATACTTTTGCTGGGTATAGAATTTATGTGAACAGTGTCTTTCAGTACTTTAAAGATGTTGCTCCACTGTCTTCTGGCTTGCATTATTCTTTTTTGGGGGGATGGGGGATGGGGTCACACCATGTTGTCTGGGCTGGAGTGTGGTGGCCCTTCACGGGCATGATCTCACTACTGACCAGCACAGGAGTTTTGACCTGTTCCATTTCTGACCTGGGCCAGTTCACCCCTCCTTAAGCAACCTGGTGGTCCCCCACTTCCAGGAGTTCACCTTATTCTTGATGTGAAGTTGACTGTTGTCTTAATCATTGTTCCTCTGTATGTAATATGTCTTTCCTCTGGATTCTTTTAGGTTTTTATTCTTACCACCAGTTTTCAATAATTTTATGTATGCCTTGATGTCATTTTCTTCACAATTCTTTGCTTGGTGTTCACTCAGCTTCTTGAATATGTAGATTTATAGTTTTCATTAAATTTGGAAAATTTTTGCTCATTATTTCTTCAGACTTTTTTCCATCTCTTTCTCTCTCCTTCCAAGGACTCTTCAAGGACTCCAATGACACCTATGTTTGGCTGCTTGAAGCTGTACCATAGTTCACTGATGTTCTGTTCCTTTCCCTCCAGTCTTTTTTTTTGTATAGTTTATTTTGGATAGTTTTTCTTTAACTTTACTGAATTTTTTTCTTCTGTAATATCTGACTTGCTGGTAATACTATTCAGTATATTTTTTATGTCATCATGGAAAATTTCCTCTCTAAAGGTTTAATTAGTATTTAAAGTATACTTTGCTAGTGCATGGATAGGGTGAGGGAGGAGGGATGGATAGAGAGGCAAGGGGAGGCGCAGCACCACCAGAGCCGGCGTGCCGGAGGTGTGCGCTGGTAACCTAGAGATCCACATAAAGCAAAGAATTGCAACACACAAGGAGATGAGAGAAGAAAAGATTTGTTTAAGATAAGTTCACTCCCTGTCTTAAGATAAGACAGAGAGCAGCCCTACAATCTAGAGGAGTGTGGCACCATAGCCCCCCGAGTCCTGGCTTAAATCCTTTCCCTTGGAGATGTTGCAATCAGGTAGACGTGACTGCTGTGACTTCCTTATTGACTACCTGTGAAAGTCTTGGAGAACCTGTGACACAGAGATCCATTAATGTCTGCCCATATTATCATAGCTCCTAGAGAAGGGTGTTACAAGGACTCTAATGCTCCTGCACTTTCCCGAAGACATTCCTTAGAGCTAATGGAGGGTTCACTTCCCCTTATCTCCTACACATTCCCAGTGGGTAGCTTTGGGGAATCCTTGACTTCCCTGTAGCTAGAGCCCATTTTACTGGAAGATCGAATACCCACCTGCTCCCGCTCTGAGCAGTCATAATTTTTGTAGTTACAAGTTTCATGACTTCTGCAATCCTTGCCCAATGCATGATGTCCTAGGCCTTGTAAATTCCCTTTACTCTAGGCAAGTTTGATTGCCGCTGTGAGATATCTCTGATACCTGGCACCAGGAAGTCTGTTTCTGAAAAGACAAAGTTGGCAAAGTTAATTTTACCTAAAGTGTCCATTTCTCCAAAAGCATAGCTTCTACTTTCTCATCATTGTATTAAGGTTTAAGAACAAGATAAAAAATGGCTTCCCACTCTCGGTCTGTCCTTTCTCTAAGTACTTCTGCACACACAGGACACGAGATGCTCTGCTCCTGGCTGCTCGAAGTGATTTCTGTGAGATGCCTAAGTCCCGGAAGTGTTAGGAGGATCACTGAGTTCTGCTTGCTAACCTTTAATACACAGAAACACAAGACTGTTTTTATTAAAGCAAAATCCTCCAAGCAGATAGGGAGCGAGCAGCAGAAACCAGCAAGGAGACAAGAGGGGCTGGTCCTGCCGACAGCAGGGGGTCTGGGCTGGCGTTGGGCTGGAGGGGCTGCTATCATATCAGCCCTGCAGGGGACACACTTGCCTGGGCACCTGGGTAGCTATG
>CAUYQG010024974.1:0-24773 GCA_963574415.1 Tarsius wallacei | reverse complement strand
TATGTATTTTCAACCATCATGTTATACGTGACAAATATATGAAATTTTTATTTGTTAATTTATTTTAAGAAATAAACAACCAAATTAGGAAAACAATATGGGAACAGATTAAATACTGTAGAAGAGAAGATTAATGAATTTGAAAACATAACAACAGAAACTATCTAAAACAAAACAGAAGACTAGAGGTCTCTGGAGTTTCTCTAGGCTCCTCTGTCCTCTGGGGTCTTCTGCCCTGTCAACTCTAGCTTGCTTAGTCTCCGTAGATTCTCAGCTTCACTTCCTCATCTCAGAAAGTCCTCTAAGCCCCATCCTATTTACCCTTCTTGTGCCAAGGTCTGAGACCTCTCATAAAGCAGAAGTCTTGGGCAATCATTGTGATTGCCTTGTTTTTTTCCATCTCTTAGAGATCACTGTTCTCCACTGCCTGATGTCCACTGTCTTGAATATCATTGTTGCATATAATTTGCTCAGTTTTTTTTTTTGTTTCACATACAAGATAAATCTAGTCCCTGTTAATATATGTTGGCCAAAATTGTCTGTGGCATTTAAAATTTCTTTTGCTGTTGAAATGTCTGTAACTGTGAGTTTGGTGAGTCAAATGTAATGCTTCTTTAACCATTTGATATGTGGCACATCTTCAAACTTTGGAATTTTGGTTAAATAGAACCTGGTTAGGTAACATGAATCAGGCTCTTCCTCTCACTCCACCCCATCCCTTTTTTTGAGACAGGGTTTCACTCTGTCACCCAGGCTGGATTGCAGTGGCATGGTCATAGTTCACAGATGCCTTGAACTCCTGGACTCTGGTTTTTCTGCCTTAGCTTTCCCGTCCTCAGCTAGGACTATCCTAGGCACACACCACTGTGCCTGACTAACTTTTGTATTGTTGTTAGAGACAAGGTCTCGCTGTGTTACGTGGGCTACTTTCTAGCTACTGGCCTCAAGCAATCATCCTGGCTCAGCTTCCTGAAGTACTTGGATTGCAGACTTGGGCCCAAGCCCAGTTTTGATGAAAACTGCAAATTACCCTGCAACCATCTTTTTTTTGTTTTGTAAAATATTACTTGAGTAACCCCTTATAATTTTATTTATATGAAGTCAAATAAACTAAGAGTTTTAGACTCGACTTTCCGGCACAATGGTTATCATTCCTAAATGATTCTTGAATTGTCCATGTTAGCTAAATTGTTCTAACGTTGGGATTCCCAGTGATATGACTGTCGCCTAAGTAGAAATTTACACTGGCAAGTCATCATTGCATTAGTCAGCAAGGTCATGCATGTCAGATCATGTCGGTCCAGTTTTGAAAAGCAAAATCATGCGGCAGTGGCTGAAAAAAATGGCAGCAAATATTAGAATGTGCCAGTGATTGGATTTTATCCTCTGGTTCACTCTTTCCATAATTTCTAAGCAGGAATGGAAATTGGATTAACGTTCTCTTCAATGAGAGAGAACTTATTTTCTATTATTTTGGAGCATGCATGTTTTAATTTCTTTTAGAAAATGAAAGAGTAGTGAGAGCTCTAATAAAGTATGTAATACTTGCATATATTACCATATATTTTGTGCAGTTTTGTAGATGTGCTAAAAATGAACATAAACTTAAAAGAAGCTGTATTGTTTTGAGAAAAATTTGGTATATTCTATTAGAATAATTTTCCTCAGGTTTATGCTAGTTTGCTTCATGTTGCAAAGACAGAAACATATTTGTGCTATCCAAAATTAAGGAATATATTTTAAAGATATTTGTGGAATAAAGGAGGAAGGGGAGATCTTTAAAAGGTGATCTCCAGGAAAAGAATAGCTCTCATTTCTTGAGTAAGCTGGTCTATACTTTGTTGTTCTATAAACTACTTTCTCATGATGTCTCTGACTTAAGCACCATTGCCATCATTCAGTACTAAGTATGCTTACTCCTCAAGACATACTTGCTGTTGGCTTACCAATGGAAATACTATTGACACAGGCAATAATTGTCATCCATTCAGTTGAGTTTGTGAGTCAGGATGTGAAATCATTGTCACCTACAGAAAAGAAACTGAATGTGTATGATTTTTTCAGCTACAGGTTGGGGCCTGGCAGGCATTTAATCTTTATTGAATACAAAAGGACAGTTGTCTGTTTTCATTACTGATTTAGTAAAAGAAGGAAAACTAATAAAACTTTTGCAATTCATGGATATTTAGGGCTTAATATTTCATAAGGCAGCTTGATCTATGAGACCATCTTTCTATGTGTGTCTAAATCCTGAATCCGTAATTTATTAGCTTATAACCTTGGCCAAACTCTTTTTCCTCCTAACTTATAAGATAGACTTAGTGTTATCTATCTTAAAGAATTGTGAGAATTAAATGAGTTAATAGATAAAGGCACTTAGAAGAATGCTTGGTTCATGTTAGCATTAGTAAATATTAGCTGTTATTATTATTGCTATTACTACTGTTATCACCAGATAAGTTTGGAAATGTTTTTAAATTTTCTTGTAACCAATCCATAATTGGTGACTTTTCATGAGTTGTAAAGTGTATAAAAATAAATCTCTATGTCTAATGTATAGTATGCATTTCATACATATATTTGATATTTATTTCTACATCTATGCCTATACTTATTTCTTTCTCATGATGTCTCTGATTTAAGCACCACTGCCATTATTCAGTACCAGGTGTGCTTACTGCTCAAGACATTCTTGCTGTTGGCTTTCCAATGGACAACTATTGTTGACACAGGCAATATTCTTCTTTCTCTCACATTTCTTTCCCCAGAATTGTTTTGAAGATCATAACAAAGAAATATCTTCCTAGTGTGCTTAACATAATGTTTTAAAAAGCAGTAGGTGCTTAATCTATAGTTGTTGAACGAAATGGAATTCAACTGAAAGGGAGAAGAAAGACAGCATTGAGTTGTTTTCTTCCCTGCTATAAAGGCAGTTATGCTATGGAACATAGAATATGAACTCGGAAACAAATTTTGGTTTTGAGCCTTTGATTTATTCCCTCTGTGTCACCGAGCCCATCATTTCACAGTTCTGAGCTCCAGTTTCCTCATCTTTACAGTGAGGAACTAATACTCTATAGAATCATAATAAGGATTAAAATGAAATTAAATATAAAGCTACCCACACATTAGGTATGATTATTGTTATTTTTTTAATCAGCTATTATTCTTCAGAATTTCAATTTTTAAGACATGTAAGAACATGTTACAAGCTTCTAAATACTTGTCAGATTTCCAGAACTATGTAACCCATCAGTCAGAGTACTTTTTTCTCTTCTGTTTCCTGTTTGACCTATTGTTTATTACTTCTTGTACTTAACCCACCACACATGACTCAATGCAGGTGAGATTAGCCATTTCTAAAGTTTATATTTCCTCTCTTCCCTAATTATATCTCTC
Organism: Tarsius wallacei; assembly: GCA_963574415.1. Lineage (NCBI taxonomy): Eukaryota > Metazoa > Chordata > Mammalia > Primates > Tarsiidae > Tarsius > Tarsius wallacei. The sequence continues at coordinate 21,374 of CAUYQG010024974.1, read as the reverse complement.
TCACTTTGAAAACAACACAGACATGATTCTGCTACAGACATAATTCTGCCATGACTGCTTTATGTAGATCCTGCCATACTTTTTTGATAGTCATTTTTTGTACAGCCCAAGGCAGACAAACCTCATTTCATTTCAATCTGGATACTGCATGTGGAGTGAAAGATATATTCTGAGTGGCATCTGGCTCCATTCTAAAAAGAACAAATAAACCATATCCAGCCAGTTACAAGTGCCACACAAAACAGGATCTTTCTCAGGCAATGCGTGTTTTTTGAGGGGGAGTGGGTCATTCTTTAATGTGGCTTTTATGCACATTATTTTTCTCAATTGTAATTAATTTGTCTCTTTTTTTCTATGAAAAGATTAACTGTCATGACATACTTTTTTTTTTTTTAACACTGGATCATGGGGGGAAATGCAGGAATGCTAGACTTCTACATTGGAACTTGGAACAAAGAAAACAAAAGAAACAATTTTACCCTTCTTATATATTGTAAATCACTTCTTTGTTTCAGAACACAGTGCTTTTTCACAAATCATTTTGAAACTGATTCATTTAATTGTTGTTACCCTGACATTACCTGATACATTTTCTGTCCATGTATTTAAAAATATTGTTAACCTGCTTGCAGTCTGGTCTGGAAGTTTGTAGGGCAAACTCAGGCAGTGTACACAATGAATTTCTCATAGCAGTAATTTTTGCTGAGAAAGAATGCCCATTCTTTTCTGAGTAACTTGAGAGACCACTTGCAACTCCTAGACCTAAGGGCACACTAAATGTATAGCCATCAGAAGGCCCATCCTGAGGGGTCAATAACCTTCCTGGAAGTTTAGGGGAAATGATTTCTGAACTTTATATTAGGAAGTAACTCCATTTATAACTCTCCAGTAGGTTTCATTATGATTAGGGTAGAGGAATGAAATCTTATCTTAGATGCAAGATAGGTGAATCAATAAATATTATTCCCCGATTAAGTTTTAGAAATTAAATTAACAATTTATTTGGCATTTTATGAACACAGCAATAAGTAATATGTTCCTATATATGAGGGCCAGCATCAAGCAGAGCTTTGTACTCTTACATTTTTAACTAGTGAGTTTTTTAGAAAAGATGGCAAATTCTTGATTGTTTTATAGACTTAATTTTAAATCAGTAAATCTGCTGCCAGGTTATATAGAATTTCATAGGTTTCCTCAGATTTCATCAACAATTGTCCTAAGGTCATATAATTTACTCTCTGTGAGCTTGGATACTAAAATTGAATTTTTAAATTACAGTGTGGTCTGCAAAGAAAGGGTTAATCACTTTTATTACTATCTTTTTCAAGCAACAATTTAGAGAAAATGTCTTTTAATAAATTAAATACAGATTTCCTTAGGATATTCTTGTGTATATTTTATAAATATCCTAGAAATATACTTATTTCCTTTTATAAAGAGGTCATAGAGAAAAAATTTTTATATATTTTTTAGAAATCATAATATACATTTTTTGCAACATAGCAACTGACTTGACATTTATCAAACAGATCAGAATAAACTCAGCTTTTCAGTGACCTGTACTGTCAAAAGGGAATTTAAATAATCTATCAGTGATTCATTGAAGTATGGTTTGAAGAAGGTCATTTAACTTTGATTGCCTCTGAATGCAATAGAAATGACCTGATCAGCGTATGTGCCTTACTAACATTCAGACCTCCTCACCTGCTATAGCTGTTATTAGATATCTCACCCAGAATGCCCTCCCAGATCGTAACAGCAAGGCAAGTCATCATAGGGGGACGCTGTCTTCTGAACTGTATGTTCTTTTGCAAGTGAAACCTTGAGCTTAGAGACTACTTTAGTAAAAAGTATTTGTTGGTTTTTAATGCACTTTAAGGCAGTCAGAAATTCTGGAGGAAGGTAGAATTTGGATTCAGATAAGTGGGTATTTGTAGATCAGTTTATAATGATTTATTTTTCAGTGATTTCTGAGATCAGAGCTGGGTATAGGCCAGATTCTTAAGTTGAAGCTGTGAACTAAATCAACATCTAACACCAAGGGAGTATCAATTACCATTTAGTCAAGCACTCTTGAATAATTGCAAAGTAAATAGATCACCTGGTACCTCCATATGCCCAGGATCCCCTAGCTCAGAGTTGATGCCATTCCTTCTAACGAGACTTGGACTTTTTACCAACTAATTGTCTACCAATTCTTTTAGGATACTGAAGACATGGACATCTTTTGAAACCTTGTCTGAGGGACATAGTTATTTTAAAAAGAGATCATGGCTCTCTTATTGTAATGACTCTCCAGTTACTGCAAGAAACATTGGGAGGATGTAAGTGGAAGACTTTGCTAAAAATAAAAGTAACATAAAAATACAAGGATTTATTGTTACAATTTGACAGGCTGTGGTTAATATTTAATTTCAGTCACTTATGGAAGTATGGAAGCCACTTGCCTGGTCTGAAGCCCATGAGCTATTATCTACTTGGATTTGTCCCAAGGCTTGGCCTGCAAGGCAGGAAGAGAGAAGGGGATTAGACGTTGCTCTGGCTGAAGAGTAGCAGCACAACCATCAGTTCTATGTCTGAATGTGCTGCCATGCAAGATCCACTCAGATGCATTGTGCTTTTCAACTGTTTACTGATTGATGGATTTGTAAATTAAATAATTCCTTCCTCTTAAGACAAACTTTTTATTTTTTTATGTTTTCCATTTATCGGCCAAGATGTCCCATTCTGTCATTTTTTTGTCCTATAAATCCCTTAATGTATCTGTGACAGTTAAAGTCCTTGTTTGTTATACAAACTGCGGGATCATTTATGGGGTGGCTTCTATTGGTGTTCCTTTTCTCTTGATTATGAATCAGGTTTTCCTGCTTCTTTAGTTGACTGTATATTGGACATGGTGATTGATACTGTTGTGGAGATTCCAGATTTTGTTTCTTTCACTAAAGGCATTGTGTTTTGTTCTATTGGGCAGTTAAATTGTGAAACATTTATTATATACTATAAGAAAGGGATTGGTAGTATTGGAAAACTACTAGGGGAAGAGGTGCACATAACATCAGTAAGAGTACCTAATCTCAAATCAGGCAAAGTAGGGACCAAAGGGAGGCCCAAGCTTTACCTGTATGATGACCACATATCTACCTAATCCTGAATAGTACCCCACATCTTTAAAATAAAATAAAAAAGAAAGCACAAATAAAATAAAATATAATAAATTGTTCATGAAATATTTGGATCTGTGGATGGGTGGCTTTAGGCTGGTTTAGTGTGGACTGCTTTTGGTTTTGTCCTTAGTACTAGTGCATAGTCCTTCGTACTGACCTTGTTCCTAAGGTGTGGCTCTTCTGGGATTTTGATGGAAAGACTGAAATCTTCACTAATCTCTTCTGACTTGATATGTATCAGCCAAACTAGGTGGTTGCTGAAATTTCTGCCTTCTAGCTGTTGCTTTTGTCTGGGTCATGGGTCATATCTCATACAAACACTTCAATAGTCAGCAGATAATTTGAAGAAAATTTGTTGTTGCAGATGTTGTTCTTCCCCTTCTGTGAATCCTGTTTTACCAGGGTTTTCCTGACAGCCCAATCTATTTTTCTGGTAGCCCATTAAGGCTATTGCTTTCTGTCTGAGCTCTGTTTTCACTGGACTCCATGGCAAACTAGGACATGCTCTCAGGGGAATGTTGATTAAATATGGTGCTTCCTTCCCTTCAAGTATTGTTTCTTCTCCTGTGTATGCCTTCTTTTGTTCCTTATGTGCATTCAAACTGTTATTTGTTTGTTTATTTATTGTTTAGAAACAGGATCTTCTTATATTGCCCAAGCTGGCCTTTTTATTTAATCATTTATTTTTAAGTTTTGTGAAGCAGGTTCTTGCTCTGTTGCCCAGGTTGGAGTGCAGAGGTGGGTCATAGCTCACTGCAGCTTTGAACTTCTAGGCTGAAACAATCCTCCAGCCTCAGCCTTCAAAATGGGTGGCACTACAGGCATGCACCATTACTCCCGGCTAATTTTAAAATTTTTTTATAGATGGGGTCTTGCTATGTCACCAAGGCTGGTCTTGAACTTCTGACCTCAAGTGAACCTCCTGCCTTGGTCTCCCAAAGTGCTGGGATTACAGGTATGAGCCACCCAAACATTTTTTTTAAATATATTTTATTCAGAGTTTATATTAATTAACAGTGAGAAAGTCTGATATAAGTTGTTCTGCCATTACCAGAAGATAAATGTAAACTTTAAAAATTAAGGTACACTATACATACACATGCACAAAGTGAACAGATATACAAAAACACCACCGGCACAGTGCTTTTTATCAAAAAAATTATAATAACTAACTTTCATTAGAGTACCTGGAGCTTTGCTTTTATTGAATTATGTTCTTAAAAATTATCAAACATTTACAGTACATAATATTTCTATGTATCAGTCAAGTAACTTCAATAAATAGTGACACATAGCTGATCTTGTTTCTCCTACACCACTACTCAGTTCTTCTATCTCACTTAATTATTTTTAAGATAATTTAAGGCTGCATATCATTTTATTTGCAAACATTTTAGTATGTTTCTAAAAGATAAGGGATTCTGTTCCATTTATTTTTAACATAAGCAAATATTGTCAGACTTAAAATAAATAGTAATTCCTTAATGTTATCCATATAAATGCTTAATATACCTCACTTTTCTCAATTCTTTCTACAATTTTTCCTTCTCTAATTTCATGCTATAAGTCACAGATTATCTTTTCCTTTTATTTTCCTTGCAAGTTATTTTTTGAAGAAACATGCTTGTTTTTATCATATATTTTCCCACATTCTGGATTTTGCTGATAGCATTCTATGATGACATGTACACATTCCTCTGTCCCTTTGCATCTTGTAAAGTGATAGGAAGTCATAAAAGGGTGAGCAGATTCACGCTGAACTTTTGTATATGTGCTTTCTTTTACATCACACACCAGGAGGCCCATAATGTCTAGTGGTCTCTCTTTTTGTGATATTTAAGATTAATAAGTAGGATCAGGTGTTGTCAGCCTGATTCATATATTGTAGAGCTTTTCAACAGCTTTCAATTCAATTGTTCAGCAGTCATTACAGTCATTGCCTAGGGGTCACTTAATTCATTCTTGCTTCATTTATTCTTCACTCATTTATTGAGCGTATATATATCCCAAACACTGGGCTAAGCATGGGTGATCAAAAGAAGCATAAACAGTTTGTGCATGTGAGCATCTTAAATATCTCTATTGGCCCATGACATAACTATGCCCTTATGTGAAGCAAAACTCCCTTTATAGTCACACATTTGTGGGACTAAAAATAATACATAGAATTTGGGACATTGAGGATTAGGAATTATGTTTAAGATTGTGTAAAGACATCATTATTTAGTATTCAATGAACTGGGTTCAAGTTTTGGTTAGAGGACTCTGAATCATTTATATATTATGAGAGTAGAATGGCAACCAACAGCTTTGTCTGAATTATTTTGTAGTAAAATAACGCAATGTGCAAAATCTATTTGGTACTCATATTACACTTTTTACTATCACAAATCTGTTCTCAATTTGACATTGTTAGTTTATAGAGAAGTTTTTAATACCAGTTTTTACATGTATTAAATATTTATTGGACATAGTTTCTATTTTTTAATCCTAAAATAGTTTCATTATTAGTTTATAGAGAAGTTTTAAAACTTGTTTTTACATGTATTAAATATTTGTAAGACATATTTTCTTTATTTTGTATTCTAAAATAGTTTCAAGATTTACTACACACAATTTAAGCATTTTAAAATGAACATTTGTTTAATTAGTGTAACTAATAAGAAGTTAACACAATTATATTCTTGAAGCTCATCTTGATTTTCTGTGATTTAATATTTAGGTTGAACATTGAATTAAACATCACATAGAACAATAAGAATGTTAGAAAGTCAAAATGTTTGTGCCTTTCAGAATATCTCGCAAGGATTTGCACACATTCATTTTAGTAAACGTTACGTAGTACCCACTGCTTATCTGGCACTGTCCTGTGTCATACCACCTGCAAATGGAAATTCAAGTGATTGTTCTTCTCTTCCCTAAAGCTCCAAATATTATTTGATGTCATGATATACTAATGACAAATTATTTTTATGGTACACTTTATAATATACAAAAAGAGAAAATTGAAATGAATCTGCACAGTTAAATATGAGCCAGCCAACATAGTGAATTTGGAGACTATAATCCCTTCAGTCCATACAGATTGAAGAATAGGTTTGTCCTGGAGGTAAGAAATGAATTTAAAGTTATGGGAACCCTTGACTGTCTCTCAAAAGATTTTGGAGACAAAAATATGTGTCTTTTTATAAAAACTTAATAAAGTCTTCATAAAGACTATCTATTCTTTATCATCTAAGCTCTTTATTATATACAAACATCACTAATACTCAAAACAATGTAAAGTATTTATTATCTCTAGTATAAAGAAGAGTAGAGGGTATATGAGCATTATTCCTACTATAAAATAGGACTTTGAGTATCATAAATGCAATCTCATTATCAATGTTAATTTATTACTCATCTTGTTTTCTTTGGCCTGTGTACTTTTGACCCAATATACAAAGAAGAATTAGGATTTGTTTTATTTTATTTCAGTTAATAATTTATTGGGTTTATCTAAAACTAGAATGATAACTTGTCTATACTTTAATATATAAAAAAACCCCAATTCTTGCCACAGGGTTCTGCCACCAAATCTTAGGCATTATCTTAAAAATCTTAATTTAACTCATTCCCAATATCTAATTTATTTCTTTTCAATTATCTTTACTAACATTGCCACATTTGGTCACTCCCTACCTACTGTTTAAATTCTAGCTCTTGCCGGGCTCGGCGGCTCAGCCTGTAATCACGCGCCTTGGGAGGCTGAGGTAAGTGGATTGCCTGAGCCTGAGGGTTCGAGACCCACCTGGGCAACTTGGTGAGATCTCATCTCTACAATAAATCAAAAAAATTAGCCGGGCATGGTAGCGCGCACCTGTAGTTCCAGCTACTTGGAAGGTTGAGGCAAAAGGATCGCCGGAGCCCAGCAGCCCGAGGCTGCGGTGACCGGGAGTGGCCACTGCACTCCAGTCTGGGCGACAGAGTGAGACTCCCACTCAAAATAATAATAATAATAATAATAATAATAATAATAATAATAATAAATTCTAGCTCTTATAATATCTTACCATCATTATTACAAAAGATTAATTTGTATACCTCCCTCAATTTTTTCTTCTGTCAAAATGATTTCCTAAAGTGCAAAATATATCATAATACTGTTAAAATCATTCAACAGGTCCTCAGTATCTGCAGAATAAGGTCCAAAGTCTTCTGAGAGATAGTTAAAGTCTTCCATGACTCAAATTCACTTCTTACCACCAGACCAAATCTATTATGCAATATAGATAGACTAAAGAGTTTATAATTTCCAAATACACCATGTTGGCTGGCTCATGTTTCTGTAACTCAATGAAGATTCATTTCTATTTTTCTTCTTTATCACCTCTTGTTATGAGTTTTCCTAACTGCCTCAGAAGATCTAGCCACTTCCTTCCTTATACTCCTAGTGTGTCAAGTTTATAAATATTTTGATCTGTTTAGTTTTTTTTTTCCAATTTATTACACTATTTACATGCATTTGTTTACAGGCCTATCTCTCCTACTAGACTATGGTTTCTTGCCTGGAACTTGATATGAACATATGTTTATTTGTTTAATGAAGCAGTGAAGGAATGAAAAGAAAAAACAATTTGGGAGGTGAAGGTATCTTCGTCATTTCCTCCGCTTTTGTCATCTGTATCCGTATTCCTTTTCATCGTCTTTCCCTTTGGCTGTTTTTCCAAGAACTCAGGGATTACAGACCCAGAAATCCAGAACAGAACAAGAACCCTGGGCTACCTCTCTTCTTCAGAGTTTGAATCTCACCCCTTTTACTTCATCCTCACATCAAAGTGGACTTGTATTATACAATATTCACTAAAGACCTTAATTAGCATTTCCCTTACCTTGTGGTTCCTAAATCGGAAGATCAGCTTTTAGGGGTGGGTGAGTCCAAGGCAATAACGAGACATTATAAGAGGATGGTTAAGCATAGATTCTGAACTTGAGGTCCACTTGCTTTTGCCACTTGGTAATCGTGTTGTCCTTGGACTTTGTATTTATGCTCTCTAAACCTCAGTTACCTCATCAGTAAAGTTGAAATAATACAGTCCTATCTCATAGGGTTGTTGTGAGGATTAGCGATGGGGATTAAATCACCCACGAAAGGCCTGGATTTGCACCATCCCTGTGAAATCTTTGAATACTCACAAGGAAAGAAAATGACTAAGCAAAATACAGAAAGCACTTTTATTTGTAACTTGGGCCCCCAAACAGGGTCCAAGAATTATCTCCTTGATTGTCTAGAGCAACCTTCCACACATGCCATAACATCTGCCCCTGATTCATCTTTCTTTTCTTTTTTTTTTTTGAGTTGGAATCTCACTGCCGCCCAGACTGGAGTGCAGTGACCGCTCCCGGCCACCGCAGCCTCGACCTGCTGGGCTCCGGTGATCCTTCCGCCTTGGCCTTCCAAGTAGCTGGAACTACAGGCGCGCGCTATCACACCTGGCTAATTTTTTTGATTTACTGTAGAGATGAGGGCTCACCAAGTTGCCCAGGCGAATTGCTCAGGCAATCCACTCACCTCAGCCTCCCAAGGCGCGGGATTACAGGCTGAGCCACCGAGCCCGGCCTCATCTTTCATCGATAGCCAGATAAATCAAGAATCGGTCAGATGTTAACTTTAAATGTAAGCTTTGTATTTCAAACTTTTGTAGTAATTTTAAATTGTTGATGTTTTTAGTTTTGGGATATTTTGATTTTTAGTTCTTCCAGAGTAGCAAAACAATTAGAAATATTTTGTAAATAGACAGTCATTTATGTTAGCTGAAAGACTCCTCATAGCTTTGAAAATTGGTATGCTAAATGAAAATATTTTGGGGTGAATAAAATTCAAATTTGTCATCAGCTTGAGCCACAATATTGAATATGAAAAAAATTTATAATCAGGTAGTATAGTCTAACAACAGGGTTTTGACATTTCCTCACTTTAAGCCTTTATTTACTGATAATAAAAAGTACTTGACTTTATCGTAATGGTAGAAATAAAATGACTGGAATCATAATGTAAGACATAGCTTGTGGGCTTTGTCTCAACTGTCATCATTCGGGCTTTGTTTGATTTGAAAATCTGGAGATTAAATTAATGTCTTAGTGCTATATTTGGTTTATTTGGGTTTTAGTTTCCTTATGTTTCTTTTTTCCTGATGACATATGAGAGAGTAGATATTTGTGAAGAGAGGACTTTCCTCCAAAGGGCATTATCATTAATAATTTTATTTCAGCTTTTTTAAGTGTAGTTCTTTCTGATATGTATATGACTGGTGTTGACTTATTACTTACTTCTGACCTGTACATCCTTCTGAGGAGCAGCATTGTGGTTCTTGCTCTCCATGATAGAAATATCTCTGGATCAGCTTGGTGGATTCCTCTGTGGGCCTCGGAGGTGAAGGGCATGACCCATGAATACATAAAACTATTGATCTGACTCTAGAGTCATAGCCCTAGACTTAACTGTGGGATAAAAATTAAACTCAATGTATTCTAGACAAAATAACTAGTTCTTGAAATGTTTTACAGAATTACAATGTAATTCTCTATACATTTATAAGTGTAAACCTTTAGTTTATTTTTTGCTACTCTACTTATCGCAAAAATGTCATAACCTAGGTCATGGACACAAGCCTCTAACCTCCTTTAAATTTTTCTCTCCAAGCTCTGGAAAATATACCCGCTTGCTGTTGTCCTCCTTGAACTCTGAGGGTTGGTACCAGAGACAAGTTTTTATCTTTTCTACCATGTTTTCTATGGTTAGTTTTCACACTAATCTTTATTATTTGACTTTGATGCTTATAATTTAACTCACCAGTTATTAACTAGGGCCATCCTGTTGAATTATTCCATAAGTATGTGACTTTTCTGCATACGATTTCTTCAATGATAGGCAGTAGAGAGATTTACAGGTATTCTTTCTCATAATAAAACTGGATTAAGATTTATTAGAGCACTGTAAAGATTTGAAGAAAACATAATCTGCCTCCACAGTGAAGAAAAAATCCTTTTAGGTCAGGTAGAGCTTCAAGTAGGAAAAGAAAATCTAACCAAGTGGATAGTACAGAGTATCCAGGGAATTCAGTGTTAGGCAATAGATAAGTGACCAGGAAAAAAGAAACAGAAGAAAAAATAACTGAATAGACATCTATTTTTATATTTTATTGCTTAATGAGACTCCTTTCTACTAGTAACAACATCTCCTTGATATTTCTTTGGCGAACTATCCCAATCATGAATTCTCAATTCATGAAGTTGTATGGGGCCAACTTTTTTCCTGGTCTCAAGAGTGAATGTGATATCTAGGCTTGCTCAATATAAGTACTACACATACTTAGAAACATTTATTAATTCAGAGTTGGTCCTGTGATCTTGGTCAAGCCAATGAGAACATTCTGGATTCTGGTACTTTTTTTTTTGCTTGGTTTGTCAAATTGACGAATTAAAAACTTTTAGCTCCTTGTGGTAGAATTCTGTCAATAAAGAAGATGACAAAGTCTAAAGTAAGAAAAAAGAAAGGAAGGAAAGGAGGGAGGGAGGGAGAGGAAGGGAAAGAAGGAAGAAAAAAAGGAAGGAAAGAAATCAGATAAAATCATTTAAATACTTGGAACTAGCTAGTCAAAAGTCAAAATTCATCTCATCAATTTAATCAATACATTTTCTTTTAAATTAAAGTCAAATGCAACTAAGGATTCTATTTTACCAGTTTTTCAAACAAGTGCATGACAAAAAAGTCTGGATTCAGGCAATATTTGGAGACATGGTCAGGCAGGAGTGGGAATAATGAACATCTATTAGTTGAAGTCATTGACCTAGGAGCAGGAAGGAGAGCTAAGTTTGTTAATAGAGAGAGACTAAGAAAAAACAAAGCAGGTTCCAGTCTGAAAAGACTGGAGATATAGCTCTTTGGAAGAAAGAATTTTCCAGTGATCATAATAAAGTAATAATTGGGCCCAAGACCAGAAGTTTTTCTAAGGAGTAAGAAGGAATTACTAGAAAATGGAGCTAGTATTGAATAAAACAAGAAGCAAAAACACATGATTGTTGAGTGAGAGTTCCTTTTAAACAGTGTTGGACAGTTCCCAGAGCGTAGCTTGAAATCAAGTATGCAGTTGTGGGTAAAATATCTCCTGCTGTCAGGAAAACAGAAATTTGAGGTCAGAGCACAGACAAGCAGGGGAGTTTAGAGTAGAGGGAGGAAGAGGAAGAGGAGAGTAGGAAAGTAGGGAACAAAAATGTACTCACTGAGACAGGGTCAACTTATTTACTGGACACAGCATTAGAACCAACAATACTTTTAGAGGCCTGCAACATTTTTAATCTCCTTTAAAATCAGAAGAAAAAAGTAAACTTTCAGGTTGAAAAAATATTTTAATACATATTTATATCAGTGTAGTCACAAAATATATTTTGTCACTGTAAAGATATATTTTATACACACACACAGACACACACACACACACACACACACACACACACACACACTTTTTTTTTTTTAATAGAGAAAGAGGTTCAGAAAAGCAAAAGTGCCAAGGTCCATGAAAGTCATAATGCTGTCATGCTTTAGTAGTATGTCAGATTTTGTGATTGTTAGCACCAAGGCCACAAAATCTAAAATTCCTTCAAGTGTTCTTGGTTGGTTGTGCTATGCCTATACTATCCCATCCTTTCCTAATGTGTTCTCCCACTTTCCAATCCTCTTTCCTCCCAACCTAGACCATTCATGTTATTTCATTGCCCCAAAGCACTTATGATTCCCTGTTTACATAAGGACTCACCATTCTCATTGTAAAATTCAAATATTTTCGCAATTAAGCCCCAGTTTAATCTTATCTTTCATGTTTCCTTTATACATATTTTCTCTGCAACCATTTTGTTCTCTTGAAAAACCGGGCATATACTATGCTATGTAATGCTACTTGAAATGCCCTTCCTAATATTTAATTCCCATTTATGTCTTACTGATTATTCTGGGTCCAATTCAAGTCATTTCTTCATTGTTGAACTCCTCTCAGGCTACAGTGATTTTTTTTTTCCTTTGAACTATTTTGACTCTTCTCCCAATTTTATGGTCTATAGACTTATCTAAGGATCTATTGCATATAAACTTCTTAGCATAGTACAGAAAAGGAAAGATGAAAGCAACTTTAAAATGTTACTTGATTTTGAATATGTATATTTCAAATCTCTTTAGGATATATATTTTTGAAGAGGTTTTGTCCATCTCATTTTGCTTGTAAACTCCATAGTGTACAATATTGCAGAATAAACACTTGCTGGGTAGTACATACAAACTCAAGGACAATGATTTTTCAAGTGGCATTTTGGGAACTCTGGAACTCCTCAAAATACTTTCAGGTGATCTGAAAGTTCAAAATTATTTTCATAATAATACTAAGATATCATTTTCCCTTTTCATGTTTATCAAAATACATTACTGTGGCGCTTTTCAGAGGCCACATAACCAGTGATGTTGTAGAAGATTAAATGCATAAGCAGATATGAGAACCCAGTTTTCTTCTTTCTATTAAATATTTAAAATATTGGCAAATGGAAAATAACACTTTCTCACTAATTTTTCTTTGGTTTTGAAAATGTAGTTATTTTAAAAAATTGTCATTTATAGTGACATATTGGTTTATAACAGTTATTTTAAATTTAATTTAGGAAGTACATTTTTCTCAATTTTAATTTAGATTCTAGTAAATATTGACAAATATATTCTTTATCAGGGGTCCCTAGCCCCCAGGCCATGGACCAATACTGTGAGCAGTGGGCAGCAGAGTTTCATCTGTATTTACAGCCACTCCCCATCACTTGCTTTACCACCTGAACTTTGCCCCTGTCAGATCAGCTAATAAATAATGGAACCATGTTTTACTAACAGGCAATCTGGCTCTGGAGCAATCTAGCATGTAATGCTGTCCTAGAGTTCTTATGAAAAGTTATCCTCTTCTTTTAAAAAATAAAAATAAAGGAGCACTGAGAAAATATTTAATTGATAAAATTAATCAATTTTAATTATAAACCCTTGAAATTTATAACATTGGTAGTCATTTAAGTTGTAGTGGTACCAAATGTGACAGGTCTAGAATTATGATATCATTTCTAAGAGACATACTCTTTTGTTTTTCCAAACTTAAAGGTTGTAATGATTGCTTAAATTCCTTAAATTTTAAGAAATCATTGCAAACTATCTAAAATAATGTAAAATCCAAAACCTTGTCACTAGAGTTGTAATTATTTCTAACTCTCCAAATCCTGTGGTAGGCTGTTAAATGTCAGAAGCTGTGACTCAGTATTTGCACAATGATGGTACAATTGATACGTAAAGTTTGTGTAGAGGAAAGTGAAGAGGCTGAGAAGTACTGCAGTCAGAGATAATTTCATCACAGAGGAGCAAGTTAGGTTGTGAAGTTACAACCAAAATGAGGGTCCAGAAAAGTTCATATAAATATATACTTTTTTGACTGTTGTCGTATAGATGAATCTAGGCTCTCTGACTGCAAGGACATTGTTCTGGGGCAGTTCACTGGTGTAGTCTTTTCACCATCTTGGAAATGGGTGATGGATAGAACCCTTTACCCTGCATGGTAGAACTTGCTTTTCTAACCAAATATTTATTTGGCTAATCAGCCCCATTCATGCAATTAATTAACTTGGTTGTACTTCAGAATCTTCATTTCAAATTTATTCTATTTCTCTTTTCATGAAATTCATTCAGTGAAGAAATTGCTTTGAATTTGTGAGTTATTATTTAGTGCCTCAGAAATCCTATGACTAATACCATGTGGCAACCAGATGTGCTGTATTTGCTTCAGCTGTATCATTCTCCTTGGCTTACCCCTGTGAATTTCTCAAGGTCTAAACCTCTTGAGCCTGCAAAGGCTGTAGGCTCAAGGAATGTGAAGGGGATACAGAAAAGGGCTTGTAGTTTTGGGTAGGGGGAGAGGTGCAATTTGTATCTTGTTCACTTTCTCCCTGTTTTCTGTGTCCAGCTTTTATGTGGATAAAATTTACATTTTATGTCCTGGCCTTTGGGATTAAGGAGAATTTAAGAGCATGGTATGTGTAGTGTGGGATAAAACAAACTGATGAAGACCAGAAGAGAAAACTGCCCAAGATGATGAGAGTTCAGATGGTAATTCAGAGATAGGAATCACCTCCAAGGTAATTCAGGATTAGCACCAGCACTTGAGATTGTCAAAGAATTTGTCAATTCCAGGGTAAGGGTTCCAGTTTTAAGACTTGAGCTTCCTGAGCAAAAAAATAGAATAAACATACAACTGAATGCAGCTTAAATGCATGTATAAGATGGCTACTTAGCTTGGCACGTCTAGAAAATTTTCTGATTATAGTTTTGACAAAAATATTATTTTTCTGCTGCACTAAACAATGTTATGCCTGTCCCATTCCTAATGTGTTATTTCTCCATTATTAACCAATTAAAAAATTTATCATCTTGATGAGATAGAGCCTTTATTATTTTTTAAAAAAAGAATACTTAATTTGGAAAAGACTCATTCTTATTTCAATTTGTAGGAAATAAATATTTCAAGAATGGAATTTTTTGTTGAAAATAAATATGTATATAATGGTGTATATTATGAAAATCATATTCCTTTAACTTTAGAGACTCCATAAACATAATTAATATAGTTCTCTTTTGGAAAAAATAATATTTTCAAATAATCTGGAGAACCAAATTAGTCAAAACTTCTTTAGAGTTTTATTCTGTTATGACAATATTCATTATGGTTTAGGCATGAGGAAATAACACAATTAATACCCATAAACATGAAATGTGAAAATGTATGCTTTTATGTTGAGAAGTGTCATTCCTAATTGCAAATATGCCAGTTTTATTGACATAAACATTAACAGGATTTTAAAGAAATCTGCCAGTAGTTCCAGATATAAGATTCAATTCTACTTACAGGAAAAGTTTATAAAAACTTCTTCACTAATTATTTTTCTAATTAAAATTTCTATTTTATATATTTAAAATGTTTTCACAAACAAGAAAGAATTAAAAAAATATGTATTCACTGTTTAAACCTTTTGTTCTTCTGTATTTTCAAATTAAACCAACAAGTCTATTATATTAACTACTCATTCTACTTTTTAAAAATTACCAATACATTTCAAATTCTTTTTTGTGATGAGCAAAATTTTTATTGTGATTTTATATTCTGAAGGAAGATGATCATATCTGCATACATTTAAAAGTAAGTCCTTAGATTATTATCCCTGAAATATGGCTGCTGTGTTTTGAAATCTCTTTCTATGTTTTAAGCCCCTGACATTAAGAAAGATCTTTTCTAAAGGAAGAATGAAAACTAACTTTTTAAAAAATAAAAAGCAAATTTTTCAACATTTTTTTTCTTTTTAGTGTGTTGCTTACACTTAGTAACATAATTCTTTTCCTCAACTTATTCTGTGATAAGTTATTGCCAAGATAGTTATGATATTTGGCATAAACTACAGACAGCCTTCTGAAAGGCAATGGGGGAGTGGGTGGAGTTGTCCACCTGGGCATGAAGGGCTTGACAACTTCTATGAAAATGAACTGAGGCCTAGAAGTTCCTCTCTGTTTAGAAACAAAACTTAGCAGAAGGTGTGCTGGAGGCATGAACTTTGAAACAGAAAAAAGGCAGCATCGCAGACTGTAGTTTGAAAGGTCTGTGGTAGCCTGATATCATGGATAACGGCATCAGGCACCAAGCCCATGTATGAGATAGGCCAAGACCCTAACTTAAGTAGAGGACTATGCAGAGCAATCTATGTCAAGATCTCAGTGTAAACCGCAGCAACTTGTGCTACTGCATACTCTGAGTGATTGAATGACTCTTCCCTGATATACTTTAGAACTATCTCAGATGTTCACTGTGCATCTAATGCTTCCACTCCCCACTCGTTTCCAGAATGGCTTTTTCTAGCCTATAGTATCTCAGTTAAATCTTTCCTTATCAGGTATGTTCCTCCTAATCATGCAAGTTAAAGTACATCCCTTTTATTCTCCTTCATAGGACTTTTCTTACCTCTCATTTTACTAATCATGTGATAACATTTTTTTTCTTATTAGGATCCATCAGGACAGGCCTTATATATTTTTGATCATCATATTGTGCTTTGCGCCCAATATAGTGTCTCATACATAAGCAGTTCTCAATCAGGATTGGTTTTGTTAAATAAACAAATTTTAAACAAGCAAATATATGACTTTAATAATCAGCCAATAAATAGAGTAAACTGAATCAGGGAAGCATACCTTGAGCCAGAAGAGGAGCTAGGAATTTCAGAGGCCCATTGATACTCAGAAAGAACAAAGGAAGTGACTCCATAATCAAGGGAGAAAACTTAGTTGACGAATAGAGAACTACCTTCCCTGCCCTCTCCATCCCCTAAAAAACCTCAGGATATAAAGCAGGAGCTAAAAGTGTCAAAGAGTTTATAGAATAGACATGCAAAATAGCCCAGGCCAGATGTTTCCTTGAACTGAAACAAAGAAATAAGACTAAGGGAAAGACACTGGAACTCTTTGAGTCAAGTCAGTGTGCCAATTTTAATCTGGATTGGGTTAACATCTGAGCAGCAACATCAACAAAAAAAAGAAAGTAGATGGTAAAGAAGATGGTAAAGCACCTTCAAAAGAGCCTGCCATGCCCCATTCTTATTCACTGGAATCCAGGGACCATTGCTACTAGAATTTTGAAGACTTGCTGTCACACTTACTTATTGCTTATTTTTATTTTCTCCTTTTTTTTTTTTTGCCTTTGCAACTTTAAGAAACAACTTCAAAAATGTAAAAGGAGTTGTGGCTTGCCTCAGACAAAGAAGACCAGTAAGGAAATTGGGAAATAATAGCCTCTTAGTTAAAAGAGGGTCTTGGTGAAGGTTATGGATAGGGAAACCACTAATGAAAGATGAGTGTTGAGTAGGTCATATTGGTAGGCTACACATGAATTTTAAAAGGTGATGCTTAGGAAGGAATATTTTCAACCAAACCCTGAGATTCAAACTTGTAAGAGAACCATTCACCACAGCAAATTATTTTCTTAAAAATAATTTCAGCTGATTAAATGCAGGTTGGAAAAGATAAGCATACCAAAAAGAATATTCTGTGAAGCTATAACTTTTTCATTTGATTGTACATTTGATATATTTTCATTCATTCTAAGTTTGTGTCACTCAGAATTTAGTGTTGAGATAATAAAAAACAATTTCCTGATAGCTATATTAAACTCAGTAATCTTATTTTCCTTGCCCAAATGATTTATTTCCAAATCATTTTTGATAGTTTGAGTCATGTGTTTAATGATACATTTTTAGAGTTTGTGAAAGAAAAAGTTTTATATTTTTCACAATGCTGTTTGACTTGTTTATACATTGAACTAAACTTTTCAGATTCACACAGAGCATCCTTTATCTCAAGCAACTTGCAGAAGGCCATCTCCTTCCCCAGTGTATTGTCTTAGGACTTAGAAATCCATTTGAGCTGAACAGTCAAGTGTCTCTGTTCATACTCTGGGCTGCCTAACTATCACCCCATTGCCTACTTTGCTGAAAGATATGAAGGCTATATTTACAGCACTCCTGCTACTAAAGTCTGTTTCCCTGACCTTTCTAGCTGCAGTGTCTGATCACTTGCTCTTCAACTTTTTAAAAAATTTATATTTTTAAATTGACAGGCACAATTGTATTTATTGTGTACAACTTGATGTCTTGAAATACACATACACACACACACACACACACATATATATACATACACACATACATATATAGGAGCATATATATGTAGTGGGACAGTAAATTTAGCCAATTAAGAAATGCACTACCTCATGCAGTTATCATTTTTGTGGTGAGAATACTTCATATCTACTCTTTGCATTTTCAAGAACACAATATACCACCATTACTATTGTCATACTCAAAAATAGAACATACAGTACTGTATGATTTACCTGTACATCCTGTGATTTGAAGAAGAAAGGCTTCCTACTGCACTGATGCTACACTGAAAAAGACAGATGTGAGATGAGGCAGGTAATCCCATTCAGCCTTATGGCTCCCAGCAATTCAGGCTATCTGGTGAATTATTGCTCTATCTTTTAAACTCAATATTTAGAGCCAACCCATGGTATGTTTCTGAGTCATTGAGAATAATTGCTCTCTGGGGTATACAGGCAATCCCCCTTGTCCTGACACACCAAGAGAGCAAACAACTATTTTAAATTTTCAAATAAAATTTTGAAATTGTTAATGAACCATTTTTGAATATTGAACATTATAGACTATGTTATTTCAAAAGGAATGGATGATATTTTCTCTTCCTTTTTATGTGAATAACTTCTATTTATGAAAAGCTTATACTTCTAGAAAAATTAAAATTCAAAGTACTAGACTTTTTTTTTAAGATGTGGGGTACAATTCAGAGTTAGGTAAAAAATGTTCATTATGCAGGTACCCTTGTTGATGAAGTATGCCCCCCCTTCCCTGGCAGATTCCACTATTGCCAATCCTGCCTACCCCTCCACCCCCGGCAGTTTCCTGTTCCTTTTCTTATAGTATTACGATAATTGCTCAAGGCCCGCTTACGAGTGAGAACATGTAATATTCAGCTCTTTGTTTCTGTGATAGATCACTCACTATTATAGACTCTAAGTCCATCCAAGTTGCTGTAAAGTTCATAATTTTGTCCTTCTCTATGGTTGTGTAATATTCCATTGTGTATATGTACCACATTTTAAAAAATCCAGTCCTCTTTTGATGGGCAGCATGGTTGGTTCCATGTGTTTGTTACTGTGAACAATGCTGCGATAAATATATGTATGCAGGTATCTTTTTCATAGAGTGATTTGAGTTCCTCCGGGTATATTTCCAGTAGGAGGATTGTGGGGTCGTATGGAAGGTTGATTTTTAGATCTTTTAGGAATCACCCGACTGTTTTCCACAGAGGTTGTACTAGTTTGCACTCCCACCAACAGTGTAGAAGTTTTTCCTTTTCCCCACATTCTCTCCAGCATCTGTTGTTTTTTCAGTTATTGTTGATGACCATCCTGACTGGAGTTAGGTGGTATCTCAGTGTAGTTTTAATTTAGTTTCTTTGATAACTAGTGAGGCTGAACATTTTTTCGTGTATCTGTCGACTGGGTATGTCTTCTTTTGAGCAGTGTCTATTCATATATTTTGCCCACTTTGTAATGGGGCTGTTTGTTTTTCTTTTTGGTACATTTGAGTTCCTTGTGGATCTAGATGTTAGGCCTTTGTCAGACACAGAGTTGGCAGATATTTTTTCCCAGTCTGTGGACTGTCTCGCAGCTCTCTTGATTGTTTCTTTGACTTTGCAGAAGCTTGTGAGTTTGATGAGGTCCCACCTGTCTATTTTATCTCTTATAGCATGGGCACGTGGGGTTTGATCAGGAATTGATTACCAGTTCCAATTTCCATAAGGGCATCTCCTGCATTTTCTAATGTTCTTTTAGTTCGAGGTTTTATGTTTAGGTCTTCAATCCATTTAAAGTTGATTTTTGTGCATAGTGATAGGTAGGGGTCTTATTTTAATCTTCTACATGTGGTCAGCCAGTTTTCCCAGCACCATTTACTGAATAGGTTCTCCTCTCCCCAGTGGTTGGTGGAGGAGGCTTTGTCAACGATAAGTTGGTTGAGAAATTGAGGTTTTGTTTCTGGAATCTCTATCCTGTTCCACTGGTCTACAAGCCTGTTATTGTACCAATACCAGGTTGTTTTGATTATTGTAGCTTTATAATAAAGTTTAAAGTCTGGGAGTGTGACGCCTCCTGCTTTTTTTTTTTTTGCTGAGAATTGTGTTAGTTATTTCTGGTCCTGTGTATTTCTTTTTTTTTTTTTTTTTTTTTTTTTTTTTTGAGTTGGAGTGTATTTCTTTATGAATTCCTGTATTGTCATTTCCAGATCTGAAAAGAATGCTGCTGGTAATTGAGTTGGTATTGCATTAAATCTGTAGATTGCCTTGGGTAGAATGGACATCTTAACAATGTTGATTCTTCCAATCCATGAACATGGAATATTTTTCATTTGTTTGTGTCATCTTTGCTTTCTTTGAGCAGTATTTTGCAGTTTTCATTGTAAAGGTCTTTCACATTTCTAGTTAGGAAGATGCCAAGGTATTTCTTTTCTTTTTCTTTTCTTTTTTTTTTTTTTTTGTGGCTATTGCGAATGGGATTGAGCTTTTTATTTGGGTTTCTGTTTGTTTGTTGGTGGTGTATAGAAGTGACTGTCTTTTGCACATGGATTTTATATGCTGAGACTTTGCCAAAGTCCTTTATCAGTGCAAGGAGGTTTTTGACAGATTCTCTTGGGTTTTCGAGGTATAGTATCATGTCATTTTAAAAGAGAGATAACCTGACTTCCTTTTTTCCTATTTGGATAGCCCTGATTTCCTTCTCTTGTCTGACTGCTCCAGCTAGGACTTCTAAAACAATGTTGAAAAGGAGGGGTGATAGTGGACAACCTTGTCTTATTCCAGTTTTCATGGGAAATGCTTTCAATTTCTGTCTGTTTAGCAGTATGCTGCAGACTGGTCTTTATAAGGATCCAAAGCAGCAAGAAATAACACCAGGTAGGATTTCTGAAATTAAATTACTGACCAAATGGGGTCCACTTTATTTTGGTTGCTGAGCAGTGGGCACCTTGTGGGCCATGCTATGATGGAAATAACAGAGAAATAGAGGCAGAATCGAGTCAAGTGACTTTCACTTTATAAATAAGAGTTGCATGGAACACAAGTGTTATTTCGGCAACACATTTTGAGAAAATATCTTTTTAACTTTCACAATTCCTATAATTTGATGTAAAAACATTAGAATCATAGAATGTTGGTGCTAAAAGGAATTCAGTATCACTTAGTCCAACTTCCACATTTAAAAAAATTAAATTTACAGTTTCAAGGAGTACCTGTGCAGATTTGTTACATGGCTATATTTCATGATGGTGAGGTTTGGGCTTCTATTCAGCCCATCATACAGATGGTGTGCATGGTACCCAATGGGTAGACTTCTCAACCCTTGTCCCCTTCCTCTTTCCCCCCTTTAAGAGCCTCTAGTGTCTGTTATTTCCATCTTTATGTCCAAGTGTACCCTGTGTCTAACTCTACCTGTGAGAACATGTAGTAATTAGGTTTCTGTTTCTGTTAATCATCTTAGAATCATG
>CAUYQG010024973.1:0-24898 GCA_963574415.1 Tarsius wallacei | reverse complement strand
CGCCCGGCTGATTTTTTGATTTATTGTAGAGATGAGGTCTCGCTTGCCCAGGCGGGTCTCGAACCCGCGGGCTCAGGCAATCCACTCACCTCAGCCTCCCAAAGGCGCGGGATTACAGGCTGAGCCACCGAGCCCGGCGATACTAAGTTCTAAAGCCTCAAAATAATACCCTTTTACCCTTCTTTATGTCTTGCACCTTGGGCACACTGGTGTGAGGGGCAGGTTCCCAATGCCTTGGATAGTCTTGTTCCTATGGTTTTTGCTGGGTGAAGTTTACTCGGCAGCTCTCATGGAATGGAGTTGAATGCCTGTGGCTGTTCTAAGTTGAGGTTGCATGCTGCCTGAGGTTCTACAATTCCGAATGTGGAGGGTGGCAGTCCTGCTTCCATGGCTCTACCAGGCACTATCCTAGTAGAAGCTTTCTGTGGTGGCTCTGCCTCTGTGCCAGGCTTGTACTTGGGCACCAAGGCTTTTAAATACATCCTCTGAACTCTCATCAGAAGTCACCAAGTCCTCCACTTTTGCATTCTGGGCACATGTAAGCTTAATAGCATATGGATGTTGCCCAGGCTTACTGCTTGAGCTCTCTAGAGAGGAAAGTTGAGCAGTACCTGGGATTATTTGAGTCTCAGCTGGAGCTAGAGTGCCAGGACTGGGGAATGGGAGCAGCATTTCAAGGTAATGAAGGGCCATGGTGTCTTGGGCCTGTTTCCCCAAACCATTCTGTCCTCCTTGACCTTTATGCCTGTGATGTGAGGGTGGCCTCAAAGATTTCTGAATGCCATTGGGGCTTGCTTTCTTTTCTTTCTTTTTCATTGTCTTGACTATTAGCACCTGGTCCCACTTATCCACGCTAATCTCTTTAGCAAATGGTTGCTCCACAGCACTTTTGGATTTCTCTCCTGAAAATGCTCTGTCCTTCTCTTCATCTGGCCAGACTGTAAGTTTTCCACATTTTTACACTTTTTCCTTTTAATTATAAATTTTACCTTTAGGTAATTTCTTTGCTGCTGTTTCTGATTGTACAAGCTATAAAAAGTAGCCATACCACTACTTGAATGCTTTGCTGCTTAGAAATTTCTTCTGCCAGATACCTCAGGTTATCATTTTTAAGTTTAGTCTTCCATAAAGACCTAGGACATGGGCACAATGCAGCCAAGTTTTAGCTGGTGTTGCATTGGTAACCTTAGTCTCAATTACCAATAAGTTTTTCATTTCCATCTGAGACCTCATCAGCTGGGCCTTTACCATCTATATTACTATCAGCATTTTGCTCACAACCACTTAACCAATCTCTAAGAAGTTACAAACTTTCCTTTATCTTCTTTCTTATTTTGAGCCCTCCAAACTGTCAACTTCTGTCCATTACC
Organism: Tarsius wallacei; assembly: GCA_963574415.1. Lineage (NCBI taxonomy): Eukaryota > Metazoa > Chordata > Mammalia > Primates > Tarsiidae > Tarsius > Tarsius wallacei. Next base: position 23,528 of record CAUYQG010024973.1, on the reverse strand, counting down.
CAGTTGCAAGTCTGTGTCCACATTTTCAGGTGTCTTCATAGCAACACCTTACTCCTCAGTACCAATTTTCTGTCCTAACCTATTTTGTGTTGCTATTGTAAACCAACCAACAAACAAAAATCACAAAAATCTTAAGCCTCCTTAAACAACTAAATGGACCCCCTATGGGCTAAGGGAAACTGAAAAACTAAATCCCAGGCCATGACAGAAAAGGTGGTTGGATATATCTTGTTAGACTCCCTCCCTTCTGGAGTTTTAGGGAAAATTGACTACTAGTATCAACATTAAAATAGAGATCATAAGACTGACAAAATAGACTGTGGCAATAATATTCTCTCTGAAGCCTCCCTCTTAAAGCCTTCAACCACTTATCAAGAGCCTTGGTTTCCTTAAGCTCCCATTATCTTTTCTTTTTTCGCTCCATTATCTTAACTCAAGCATTTATTTTACTGATTTAAAATTCTTTAGACAGAGCAACAGAGCTTAGTTCTTTCTACAAACTGCTAAATCAGAAAATCTTTGAACACACCTGTTACCTGCAAGTCCCCTCTTGGAGATGTCCTGCCTTTCCAGGACCAACCAATGTAAACCTCACATATATTGGTTTATGTTTTGTCTATAACTTCTGTCTCCTTAAAAATGTATAAACCAAGCTGCAATTCTACTATTTGGGACACGTGTTCTCAGGACCCCTTGGGACTGTGCCATGGGCCTAGGTCACTCACATTTGGCTCGGAATAAACCTCTTCAAACATATTTTGGCAGAATTTGGATTTTTTTCCACCATCACTATAAATGCACACCTAAAACTGAGTAACTTATAAATAAAAGTGGTTTATTTGCCTCATGTTTCTGCAGACTGTACAAAAAGCATGGCACCAACACCTGCATCTGGTAAGGACCATAGCCTGCTTCTACTCATGATGGAAGGTAAAGGGTAGCTCACACATTCAGAGATCACATGGCAGGAAACAAAGCAAGAAAGAGAGCAAAGGAGGTTCCAGGCTCTCTTGAACAACCAGTTCAAGAGCAAACTAACAGAGCAAAAGCTCATTTATTCCTTTCCCAGGAAGGGCATTAATCTATCATGAGAGATCAAGCCTCATGACCCAAACACCTCCCCATTAAGCCCCACCTTCAACATTGAGGATCAAATTTCAACATAAAAGTTGGAGGAGCCAAACATCCAAGCTATAGCATCACCTCTCTCAGTCTTTTCTTTGAACTTTTTAACAATTTCTGTTTATTCATTTGTTTGGAGATATAACCTTACTATGTTGCACAGGCTAGCCTTGAACTTCTAGGCTTAAGTGATCCTCCCATCTCAATCTCCCAAGTAGCCAGAAATACAGGCATGCATCACAATTTCCATTTCTCCTGGTTTTTTAGATTGACTTTGTTCTGGGAAACTCCTTTAGCACTATGTCAGGCTTCTTTATTTGAATCCAGAGATGTCAGTGGTGAAAGCTTTGGGTCTTCTCAGATGTTTTCTGAGCATGCACTCTACCCTGGGCATGTACATGGTGCTTTTGAATGTTCTAATTCCCTCCGTCCTCTCAAAATTCTCCCTCCCTAGCTTTTTCCCACAAGTCATCTGTGTGTCTCAGTTTTAATCTTTTGTCCCAGATGACTGCAGATCTTTCATTCATCTTAGAAAATTTTCTAGCACTGCCTGCTGTTTTTTCACCGTGTATGAGTTCTGAGTTAAGCCAAACAGAAATGAGTGACTTGCTTACATTCTTCAGGCACTTAATCTTTAAACGTTTTAGAATAGACAAACACAATAATTTGTGAAACAATTTTCCTTGTTCCCTCTGGAAGCAGGGACCAGGGTCCAATACTCGCAATGCAGGCTGTTGTCTTCAAGAACACCTCTATTCTGGGAGTGTGTAGAACAAGTGTAAATAAAAACGCTATCATGTTTACCTACGATTTTGAAATTGTCTGTTTTTAAAATTCAGCAATGTTTGATTATTTTTAGATTTTGCCTATTTTTCAGAGGTCTGGCAAATTTAGATCTTACAGTTTCTGCTTGGTTCTCAATATTTCTTTGGAAGTAAAGGAGGTTGTAGTTACCAGCTACCATTTTGCTCATATCACTCATCAATTATTTCCATTTGGAGAAATAATTTCTGGTTTCTTATTAAAACCTGGCAGCAATTGTATATATGATAATGGTATCCTGTTGCTATATAATCCATCCCATTGTAATGCCTGTGATGTTCTGAAGTACTTCATTAGCACCTGCAAGTGGTTTTTGAGAGTTCAGGCTTAAGCAGATTCTAAAAAAATCCATTTGTGTTGCATTGACACCTCTCTTTCCATTCACATTTTTCAAACTAATGAGGATTCCCTGTGACCAAATATTTTAGTATTGACTTATAGATGGTTACAGAAATATGCTTATGTAAGCCAGTTTCATAGCCCCAATCAGGGTTAGCCAACAAGTGCAGTGGAGAAAGTATTTTTTTTTTTATCTTGGGCAAGATTTTAGTCGTTAAATGTGTTTGCCCACTTTGACCAAAAGAGGAAGTAGAAGTATTGGTGTATAATGAATCATGGGCAATGACTAATGGTTATGTCTAATGGTCAGTGACTTGGAATGACAAGATTTGAGAATTAGTGACTAGGAGTTTTGAAAAAGAGATGTGTATGGTTGACTCTCTTAAAATGGGCCTTAATTTGAATATGGTTGCTTTTTTGTGTAAATGCATAGTACAGGAAACACACTATAGAGGAGTTTTTTAATAATTAGGTTGACAAAAGACAAAATTGTGACTGTAATCAATATCTTTTTTCAGTCACTAAAGCAATTGTTTACAAAACTTAAGAGTTAAAGTGGTGACCAAAGCAGAAGAGATGAACAATATGTATAGGCTAAAAAAACAGGTTCTCCCTGGCCAACACCAACCTGGACATCTTTATTTGTGTGTGTCTACCTGTCAATGACAGAGACCAATGTTGAGCCCCCAATGCAGCGACAATCTACAGAGTAATGAGCCAGGTAGTTATTGGCAGGCTAATTACAAATGACCTCTTCCATCATGTGCCATGGATGTTTGTACTCACTGGAGAGCCTTTTGCCTTGGATATGGATTTGCCTTAGTATCTTAATGCTTCTGCCAGCATCGCCAGCCACAGATTTATGAAATGCATTATTCATTATCCTTTTGTCCCAGACAACATTGTTTCTGAATATGGGACTCATTTACACACTCTTTTCCAAAGTGGTTTTATCAATAAATGCTCCCATTGGACGTAGGAAGATGAGAGTCTTCATTGCCTCACATCCTCACCAATACTGATTATTATCCAATTCTGCTTATGGATAAACTGTTTGTCATTTTCTAGTGAAACTGAACATGAGAATATCTTATAAGTTACCAATTTATTTCATCAGCATATACCCTAAAACAATCTTGAGAAAGTTCATGATAAGATACTTACATAAATGTTCATAGCAGCATTATTCATGTAGTAAACAAATGGAAACAACCTATATGTACATAAACAGTAGAGCGGATAAATAAGTATTTATTTATTCATAAAATGCAGTACTGGGCATCAATGAAAATAAATGAATTAAAGTTATACTTTTCAGTGTGAATAAATTTCAAAAACATAATATTGGGCCAAAGAAGCAGCCATGGGAAAATATGTACACTGTTATTCTGTTTATATAAAGTTCAGTAACAGAAAATCTATACATATTTTTTTTAAAATATAGGCAAGTGTTAGAATCTATAACAAAAAGAGGAAGGGAATAGTTAACACAAAATTTAATATAAAATTTTCCTATGAATGTGCAATGAAATGGATAAGGCACATATGGGTTTCTCTGATACTGTAGAAATCCATTTATCAAGCTGAGTGGAGGTACATGTATGTTAATTTTATTATTTTATTATTTTATTTATGCAATGATTGCTATAAAATAATACTCTGTGCTTACCAAAACATTTTTTTTCTTGCAGAGTACATAAAATTCCACATTTCCTGGCCCCCTTGCTTTTAGGGGAACCAACAACATCAATTCTAGTCAATGAAATGTGAAGTGATGTGATGTGTTTCACTTCCAGATTGTGACAGGAAAAACTGCCATGTGACCTCTCTGTCGTGTTTGCTGAGCCAGAATATGGAGACAACCTAGACCTCTTGAGTCACTGCTGAAAGGGAATACGCTGGAGAACCTCTGGACCTGCAGGAAACATTGTGTGAGTCAAAACTATAATTTATGTGCTAAGCAGTTGAGATGTAGGCATTTGTTATTGCAACATAAACTAGCCTTTCTTGTCTAATGCAATAAAATTAAATTATTTATTTACTTACTTTTCTGTACACAGTAAATTTTCCAACGTAAAAAAGAGGACAAGGGCAGTGGCTCATGCCTGTAAATCCAGCACTTTGGAAGGCTGAGGTGGGAGGATTGCATGAGCCCAGGAGTTCTATATCAGCCTGGGCAACACAGCAAGACCTCAACTCTACAAAAAGTAAAAAAAAAATTAGCTGGGTATGGTGGCACATGCCTGTAGTTCCCAGCTACTCAGGAGGCTGAGGCAGAACAATTACTTGAGACAGGAGGTTGAGGCTATGGTGAACTGTGATTGTGACACTGCACTCCCGCCTGAGTAACAGAGTGAGATCTCAAATAAAAAAGAAGGAAGGAAGGAAGGAAGGAAGGAAGGAAGGAAGGGAGGAAGGAAGGGCATGGGGGGGGGAAGTGGAGAGGGAGGGAGGAAGAAAGGAAGGAAGGAAGAAAAAAAACTCATGCTTAGGAGATACACCGGTTCCAATTCCTTTCCAAGTGAGATTCTTTTTTAAGTAAGTATTAATTTGATGAATAAGTTTGTAGTGTTTGTTTTTATAATGGCAATACTGCAGTGCTGGGAGTTTGTTAATCATTTGTCATTTGGAGTGACAATGTTGTGCTTCTGAATATGCCTTGAATTTTGAAGATTTGAAAAAAGCTAGTTTTACTTCTGGACTAAAGATGGAGTGTCAAGTAGAAACAAATGAACACTTCAACATTTTCTTCTGTTTGAGTTTAAAAGAGAAGTAAAGGCAATGGAGACAGCTTGAAACACTTGTGCTGTGTATGGGGAGAATGCCATTGGGGAAAGTATGGCAAGAAAATGGTTTTGTTGTTTCAAAGAGGGCCATTTGATGTGAGTGGTTCTCCATGTTCAGAAAGACCATGAGGCTTTAATGAAGATGAATTAAACACTTTAATCCATGATTATCCACATCAGTCAACCCAAGAATTGGCAACTGTGAGAACTTTTACCAGTCAACCATCATGCAACATTTGCAATCTGTGGGCAAGTGAAAAATGCTATGAACTTAAGCATCAACCCAACTCCACTTTGTGGAGCCTCAATTGCTTCCCTTAAAAATAATTGAATAATAATGTCTGCCTTACAGTATTATCTGGGCATTACATGGAATAATGTATGTCATTAGCTTAGTAAAGTGCCAAGTATGTAGTGTATATTAAATTCATGTTAGTATGTTTTCTTCTTCTGAAAAAGTAAGAGAATAAGTAGAACAGGTAAAAGAATAGACGAAGATACTTTAGTATCTTGACTGAGATAAGACCAAAAGAACTATAGGGAGAAAGAACTTTAAAAAAATTGTCAAAAGGAAAATCTAAGTAAACCTCAGGGAAAAGGTGGTCAGGATTTTTCACCTTCTATCACCTGGTTAATGCACTACTGGGAACATGAGGAGTATCACAAAGGATGATACTGGGATGACCCTTATGAGGGGGATCATGATTCACCTCCTCCCTCAAACTAGGACCACCTGAATGCCAAGAAATTCATGGTGACTTAGAACCAGGCTATCAGAGTGAACTCCTTTCTGGGGTCTTTCTGGGTAGACCTGTAACTAGTGAGCTTCAGGGTAAGGTCAGTCGGTTTTCAATCACTAATGACAATTATAATTCTTCACTAAATGTCCTTCCTTCCTTAACTTTTCTCTTTGTCCATATCAGGCATCTCCCAGAGTTCTGGTGGCTTTGCAAATAGCTAGGATTTCTAAACCAGTGGGTTCTGAGTGTGCATAAGTATCACCTGGAAGGCTTGCTAAAAACATGGATGGCTTCCTTCTCCTTTAGAACTTTGTATCCAGTAGGTTAGACTGGGACCCAAGAATGTGCATTTCTATCAAGTTCTCCACAGATTCTGATGTTATTTGTCTGAGAATCCCAATTTGAGAACCATCTTTGATTTTTTTTCCAGTGCTCAGAAAGGTGGGAGAAAGCAGGGGTTCCCACTGTATTTGAGGGTAGGGTTCTTCAGGGGCACTAGCCACTTGGGCATGCATTTTGTTGGGTTCTGTGTTCTGGGAATGGTTGTCTGCTCTCACAACTCAGAAACAATCCTGGCACCTTTTTTAGGTGTTTCGAGTAAATAACAGAAAGCAACATAATAAACCAGGGAAAGGGTCTGAAATTGGACTCCTTAAAATGGACTTTTTCATGAAAAAAATCTGTTATTCACTAAGAAGCTGTTGCTATAGGCTTGTTTTGGGAGCGACCCTTTTCAAGAAAGGAAAGGAAGCAGCTCTAGGCATCCTATGGGATCTTCCCAGCTCTAATGTCTCTCATTGTGATGAAGACTGATGGATAATGGGATCAGCTTTTAGCCCAAGGGCCTGCATGTTTCTGTAGAAATACTTTCCCACTGCAACACATTTGGTCTGTGGGGAGGGAATGGATGCTGGAGGCGGCCTTGCTGACAGGAAGCCAAAGCCAGATTGGCCTCATATCATCTGATTCCTTGTGTACTTGGCTGGCCCACAGGAGCCTCATGTCCTCCTTTCTACCCAAGGTCACAAGGAACAGGGAGGGCTCATGGCTGCCCCCAGTTACAGTCCCTCAGGGCAGGCTCTGTGGGGGAATGTGATTCCATTAAAACAGAGCCATCCCCCTGGGGAGCTGAAGGAGACAATAATAATCTTTAGATTTAACCCTGAAGTTTAAAGAAATTACTGAGAATGAAAACAGGTTAGCATACTTGGCAAAAACACTAGACTGGGTCCAAGTCAGTTAGGGAAGCTGGGATGAAAGAAAAAACTGAGGCTTCTTGAATACTTTCTCAGCACCTGGTGATTTAAATATCTTCTCTAATTTTTACATTTAGGGCAATGCTGGAAACTAGAATTTATCTTAATTGCAAACTAGGACTGGAGAGGGTAATTGATTTACCGCAGTTTGGTAAGTGGCAGAGTGTGGCTGTGAAGTCCAAGTTGGCCTGGGTTCTGAATTATGTCCTCTACCATGGGACCCTGCTTTCAGGAAATGTGAGACCCCATTTGCACCAGAATGAAGTAGGTAATTACGGAGCAAAATGTCTACACACATTGACATATGTCTTCCATTTTTTTATGAAGGGCCACACATTTGCTAAAGTCCACACTGCTGCAAGTGCCGGCTGGTTAGGTAGGCCAGAGTCGCGGTTTGGTCAGAATTTACCAAAACAGTTATTAATTAGGAAAGGTGGATTTATTAAAGGGAAGATACGTTGTGAAGGGCATAAAGGGCCAAACAGCTGAGAGTGTCTGCTGTCTGCAAAGAGGCAGGAGCTAGAAGGGTGTATTTATAAAAGGGGTGTCAGGGTTTAGATTTAGTGTGACAGGAATTGTCTTTGAGGGTAGGGAGGAGTCTGCAAACAGAAATTTCCAGAAGCTTCTGAAGTGTCTGATTGATGGTGGTGTTTTATTTCTTTAAGATATGGTTGATGGTGGTGTTTTATTTCTTTAAGATATGGTTAGTTAAAAGCAATAGCTAACTAGCAATAAATGGCTAACTACTTTTTGCTTACTTTCAATGTTTTATAGCTGGCTGACCAACTTTTACAGCTTTTGTTGTTATCGATACATTTCTTTGCAACATTTGTAAAATCTCATCCTGAGATTTTCTTCCTCAAGTTACCCAGTTAACCTAATTGCTGCTGGCCTGATTGGGCCTCTTATTCCTCCACACATACTTTTTTTCTTGGTGTAAATGAAATATTTATCCCTAATCTCACTTTGAGAATTCACCCAAATGCCAACTTATTCCTAATGGTTCCCCTTCTCCAACCCATGTTTCCTGGACTCTTGCCCTCTCAGCATTTCTGTATCATTACTGTATTTTACAATTCATTCGTGAATGCATTCAATAGATAATTATTAAGAAGCATATTTTCTATGCCAGAATTTTTTTTTTTTTTTTTTTTTTTTTTTGCTTTAGGGACACAGAAATGGACAAGTAAATCAAATCTCTGCCTTCCTGGAGATTTATATTACAAAAAAAAAAAAAAAGACTGTTTGAATTCAGCTAGTGAAAAGTGTTACAATGAAAGATCCACTAGAGTTAGGGATTCAAGAGTGTTTTGGAAGGAAGGAGCTGGTATAGAAAGAGTGGCTACAAAAAGCCTTATTGGAAAGATGACTTATGATCAGACACTTAAAGCTATGGAGAAAGTGATGTGACAATATGGAGAGAAGAATATTCCAGGCAAAGTGAGTAGAAAAATATGAAGGTGCTATGATGGAAATGAGTGATGTGTTTGCAAGGCAGCATGCTGTCTAGTGTGGCTGGGCTGGAGTAAAATGTAGGAGATTTGACAACATGATGGTAAAAGCCAGATGATGAATGAGTCCTGGGAAGGTGCTATTTGAATTGCATTCTAGATTAATACAAGTAGGAGAAAATATATGCCTTGTGATAGGCAAAATAATGCTCCTTTCCCCCCAAAAAATCTGCATTCTAATCCTAAGATCTTGTGAATATGTTACCTTACATAGCAAATGAGACTTAGCAGATGTGATTAAGTTAATGGTATTGAGATGGGGTGATTATCCTGGATCATTCAGGTAAGGCTTAATAAAGTCACAAACATTTTTAATTGTGAAAGAAGGCTGCAAAAGTTTCAGAATCAGAAAGAGAACTGAAGATATTTGTCTGCTGGCTTTGAAGATGGAGGGAAGGAGTCATGAGCAAAGGTAAGCCGGCAGCCCTTGCAGGCTGGAAAAAGCAAGGGAATTGATTATACAGCAGAGCCTCCAGAGGGCCCTAACACTCATTTTAAATTTCTGAATTTCTGAAATTATTCTGAAAGGAAACTTATGTTGTTTCGAGTCACTAAGTTTGTGGTAACATGTTACAGTAGTCATTGGAAACTAATAGATTCCAACAGAGGAAACCAGAAGTTGGATGTAGAGAGGTGGGTCGACTCCAAACTGGAAAAGAACTGGCCCTCCAAGCACTTTATCCTGTAACTGGGACACACTCATTTATCTCTGCTTTTATCTCAGTGCTTTTCAACACTTTGCAAGTGATGCTGCTGAAACCCTGGTTACCTAGTTCTGAGCCCTCTCACTCCTGGAACACTCCTCTCTCTTTCCCCATCAACATGCATAATTGTATTCATCAGACAATCTATAGAACCATTCCCAAACTAGAGCCGCTTTATATCAGACTTGTCACATTCTTAAATGGTCCATGACTCTAACTTCCTTGCCTCAATTTTCACCCTTAAAAAAAAAACTCAGCCGGGCTTGGTGACTCAGCCTGTAATCCCGTGCCTTGGGAGGCCGAGGTGAGTCAATTGCCCGAGACTGTGGGTTCGAGACCTGCCTAGGCAACTTGGCGAGATCTCATCTCTATAAATCAAAAAAATTAGCCGGGCGTGGTAGCACGCACCTGTAGTTCCAGCTACTTGGAAGGCTGAGGCGGATGGATTGCCTAAACCCAGCAGGTCGAGGCTGCGGTGGCCGGGAGCATGCCACTGCACTCTAGTCTGGGTGATAGAGTGAGACTCCAACTCAAAACAAACAAACCAACCCACCAAAAAAACAAAACAAAAAAACTCATCATCTTGTTGAAGTCTCCCACATTAGATCCATGCTCCCAGCTACCAAGTTTAGCATTTCAACTTGGGTATCCTATGGTAACTTACTTCTACAGCTGAATTATCTCCCCATTTCATACCAAAAAATTATGATGAATGGCATAAATAATTTCATAGAAAGATAGTCCAGAAATTTCAGAAACACAGTTGCTCACTCTGTCATCTAGACTGGAGTATGGCGGCATGATCAGAGTTCACTGCAGTCTCGAACACCTGAGCTCCAGTTAACCTTCAGTCTCAGCTTCTTGAGTGACTAGGACTCAGGCACATGCCACCAGCCCTGGTTAATTTTTTTTTTTTTTTTTTTTGGTAGAGATAGGATCATGCTATATGGCCCTGGCTGGTCTCAAACTCCTGGCTTCAAGCAATCCTCCTGCCCCAGCTTCCCAAAATGCTGGTATTACAGGTGTGAGTCACCTCACTCAACCCCAAAACAAGTTTTATAGTTCTCCCTCTCCCATTGTCCATAGTCATTTTCCCTCTTTACTATTTGTCTCTTGACTGACCTTTTATATTTGGCCTCAATGTCCTCCAACCTGTCTCGCATTTGAGTTTCATGGTGTGTTGATCCACAGCACATCTTGGAATGAACAAGTCACTCCCTGATCAAACAAAGTTTGTCTTTCTTTGTCTGTCATTCCAAAATCTTCTCAATTTCTCACTAGTCTACTTTCTCATACAACTTTGACTACATTTCTCTCCCAGTGTATTGTGTGTGTGTGTGTGTGTGTGTGTGTGTGTGTGTGTGTGTGTGTGTGTATGTGTATGTTACACTGTTCATGGCAATTCACCAATCCTTGAATATACCTTTGTTCTTCTGATTTCACATCTTGATTCAAACTATGTCTTATATGCTGTGGCCATTTTTAATTGAAGTGCTTCATCTTTCTTCAAGACTCAAAAAAAAAAATTAACACCATTCTGAACCCTTATGAGAGCTCTTGTTTATCTTCTTAATTAAGATGCATGTCTCCTGTTTTCTAACATTAAATATGGGAGTAGAACTCATAATACAATGAGAGTTTGAAGCCACATCTCTTTCATTTGTAAGGGTATTGAGCAGCCATTTTTTAGAGTCATTAGATTTTTTTTTATTAGCCACCTCACTCCATCCTCCCATCTGGCATTAGATGCCCTCCTCAAGGCTCCCTTCCTCTCAAATGTAGTTTCGGTCTTTGGGAAATGTGTTGGGCAGCTTCCATTTGCTTCTCTAACTCTGTTCCTCACCCTCCTCAACCCTGCTTCATGTCCCGGGAGACTAAACTATATGGATGGCATTGATGGGTGCCTTTGCTGCCTGGCTTTGGTTTGTGTTTGACTAATGGAGAGCCCAAGTAGGAGGTTAGAGAGGAGAGAGCCATTATTTCTGGCCTTTCTCTCTGATGGCATCATTGCAGGCTGGATGCAACCTTTATCAAAACCTACCTCTTCTTTCAGACCCTCATCATCTCCCATCCACACCATCTTCACTGCATCATGACTATGGAAGCTAAAGGCTCATCCTTTCCTCTCCAGATCCCTAGCACCTACTGGTCAAACAGCATACTGCACTGTCTTTTGTTTGGCTTTACCTAAGCTTTGCCTATATCTTTGCAAGTGGTTCTGTTATTAAGTTCTCCTAAAAGTGTCTTATTTGAGCATGCCATCTCTTCTTTATCAGAATGCTGACAGATAGTGTCATGTTCTGCTATTCTGTGAGCTCCTGTTATTTCCTCTCCAGATCCCTAGCACCTAAAGCAGGGCCTGGCATATAGACTCCAACAAACGTTTGTGATGAAAAGGGTAGGTGGGTTATGTGCAAGCACTTTCTGTTGCCATGGAGTCCTGCAGTATTGATCATGTAAGGAATCATTTTTGTTATTCTTGTGAACTTCTGGGGCAACAGTTACTAGGCATCTCTGGGGTGCCACAGTTCTCAGACCATGGGAATTACTCAGTAAAGGAGGGTGGAATCAAGCTGAATCAAATCTGCGGTTGAGTCTCTATTTTTCTATAGCTGTTGAAATTCAGAAATGTCTACTGCTAGTGGCAGAATAATATACTTGGGTCATATAATCTAATTCTTGCCCAAACTTCACTGCTTTCCTGTATGTGATAAAATTCCCTGAAGGCTATTCTGATTCTTTCTTGGATTGCAAGAGCATGGAGATATTTGATTGGCAGTTTAGAAAAGGCAGCTTCTCTGGGAAATAGGGCTAGAGGCTGCTGAGTGAGTAAAACAGACAGATCTCTGGGGATGTAGAACCCTAGCTCTTGGCTGAGACAGAATTGGGGATAAGCAACTCCCCAGGAAGAGCCCCTACTAATCTGGCACATAAAACTACCCACTCCATTCCAGCTTCCCAGCCCAGGCTTGCGATATTTATAAGGAAGAAATAATCAGTTGGGAGAGGTCCCAGGATGTGGCACTAGGGCAAGTAAGGAGCATTTCTGAAGAATTGGTACAATGGAAGGCCAATGTCTTTAGAAAGGAGCACAACAGAGCAAGTCTGAAATGGAGACAGATTGGCCCTGGGATGACTATAGAAGCCAAAGTCTCATCCTGTAGTTACTGACCCAACAGGATACTGCACTGTCCTTTTTTTTTTTTTTTTTTTTTGCTTTATCTAAATTTTGCTTGCATCTTTGCAAATAGTCCTGTTATTACGTTCTTCTAAAAAGTATCTGATTTGAGTGTAATCTCTTTTCTACCAGAACAATGACACACAGTGTTATGTTCCGTGATTCTGTGAGTTCCTGTTCTTTCCTCTCCAGATTCCCAGTGCTTATTGCAGTGTGATCCTATCTGGAAGTGATCTCCAACAGTGGTTTTCAAAGTGTGAACAGCATCAGGGTGACCTGCGAAAGTTTGAGTTGCAAACTCTCAGGCCCAACCCTAATCCATGGAATTAGACTCTCTGAGGAAGTAATCCAGCAATCTGGGTTTGAACAGGCCCACTCTTGATTCTGAGGTTTACTAATGTTTGAGAGCAACTGAGTTAGAAGAATCTGTTGTTATAGCTCCTACTGGTACCCAGAGTCTACTCATGGGTGTTGCAGACCAGTGTGGAAGTCATGTAGTCCTCCACTGCCTCTTCAGGAAGATGGCACAACACAAGGAGACTTGGCTTGATGTGGGAAATGGGGAAAGTATATATATAGCTCTGCCTTCTCTCTTTGAATTACAGTCTGGGATGGCTGGAGGGCTAGAGCTTCTTAGCAAGGATGGATAATAGTCCTGCAAGGATTTTAGGCCTGCATTTCATATTAGCCCCCAATGTTCTACCAGCCCCTTGACCCAAAGTTATACGAAGGACTCTAAGTCATACTTCATTTCTGAAACTGAAGATCTGGGAAACATGCTATAGTTTTGATCTCCAGCTATTGCTGAGCAGAACAGACTCGGGGGAGAAGCTCAGGCGAAGATAATCTCAATGCATGAGTTGAGACACTGGCATCAAGAAGTGTCTCACAGCCCAGGAGCCATGACTAAGGGAAAGTAAATAAAAGACAAGAGGCCCAAGGACATATCATCAGCCGAATATTTCTGGCTCATGGGTCTCATTAGGTGGATGTGGCTCTGTTTCTATCGACTGATGTCTGACATGGGACAGATGACAATTACAGCAGAGACCAGGCAAAGCTCAGTTCCTTAGAATCCTCAGCTTGGTAGGTGGCCCTTTTATTGGGGATTTTGAATAGATGCGAAATGTTGATTATGTTATCGCTGGAATTATGCTGACTGTCAGGGTATTTGGAGATATCCAGCTGATATTCTGGTGATATTTGACAAGCGAATCCAGGAACAATCAAAATTTTCTGTAGATGCCATTGGCAAGTCACCTTTCCTTGCAAGGGTCTCTCGGGAAATATGTGTGCAAAGAACAAAACCAGGCAAATCAGCACTTTATTTCCAACCCAGCTCTGATCAAGCACAGTAAACAAGTGCAGAATGCTTGCCTGGATCTGTGAAGATCCTTGATGTCTGGCAGGTCACCTGCTTTAACTGCCTCTACCTGAAAACCTAACTTCCTGTCTTGTAACTTCGTTCTGTGGTCCTGGGAAGGTCATACATGTAGGAAGGAGCAGAGAGGAATGTCAGAGGTGAGAAGCAGTTGTCATAGGAGACAAATGCTAGCTAGGGAAGGGAGTTGGGAGGAAGAAGGAGAAGTACACTCTCCCATGGGGCCCTCAAGAGGTTAAGAAAGATCCATAATGCTTCTATTTTTGAGACTCCTGATATATTAAAAACACAAATAAATTGAAAACAGGATCATATAAATTATAGCTATTACATGTTTATTTAAAGAAAATTAATGTTTTCAACAAAAATAGCACAGATACAATTGTAGAATGTAATCCCAGAATTAAAACATAAAACAAAATTCTCATGTAGAAAATATTACAGGATGGTGATCCAGGAAAATAATCACATTTAGAGTTGTGTGATGAGTGTCCTCTTCCTTCAAGCAGCAAAATTAGCCTTTCGATTATGTGTGTAATTGTGTAGAATATACATTCATGAGTCAAAAAGTGTGCATTGGCCCTTTTATTTGGGATTTTGAATAGATGCAAAATGTTGATCATGCTATAGCTGGCACTATGCTTGCTGTCAGGGTATTTGGAGATATCCAGCTGATATTCTGGTGATATTTGACAAGGGGATCCAGGAACAATCAAATTCACTGTAGCATCATTGACATGCACTAACCGAATGATGTTCCTGTTTGGCAAACTTCATATGTGCACAGGGCTGTTCTAGCCATGTCCCTCCTTGCAGCATGGCAGAGAAATGGTATCTAACACAAAGACACACTTGTTTGCTAGCCCTGAACTCAGCGCATGACTGTACATACCAGGAAGACCTTGTCTATCAGTAGGCAGTAAATAATTCCCACCCCCATACACCCAAGGGAGAAGAATGGGAAGCCAGAAGAGAAGCCTCCATTTTCTCCCCTAAAAGCAACAGAAGCCTCCCCTAAAAGCAACCTCACCTCATCCTCATTATCAGGGAAGTGAAGAGATGTGGCATCTTGTTCAAGGTCACAAAAGGAAAAGCAACGTGGCTGAAGCAGGGCTCCTTTGGCTTGTGATTGTGCTAAGCAAGGATTGAATCACTGACATCCCTTGAAATAACACATTTCATTCCAACATCTTGAGTTTACCTGGTGTTCAATGCACATACTACTTTTTGTTGGTTTGTTTCATGCAAGAATCCATTTACTGTGCCCTGGGTTCCTTTCTGCCTCCTTCAACAGCTCCACTCACTGTGGGCATCACCTGAGAGGCAGAGAGAGGCAAGGGGATAGCAGATACCTGGCTGTTCCCTCCTTTCTTGTCTGCCCAGTGTTCCTGAAGGCTGCTGAAACATCTGACTGCTTCCCGGAGTGTCTGAAGCTTTGCTGGCAGCCTTTTGGGAAGATTTCTCCAAGAGAGGTGGGAGACAGGTGGGTGAGCCTTCCTTGCTTCTGTGCATTTCAGCTCAGGTACTGGCCCATTTATCCACTGCAGTGAAGCTCTGCTAATGCAAAAGGAATACATTCAGCACAGAGCACCCTGGAGAGCGGTGGGGATAATAATGCCACTATTCATTATTTTAAAACAAACACAATTTGGAGTGTGGATCTATCTGGAAGTGTGAAATTGGTTCCTCTTAAAGAGCAACTGGCAAGGGAAGAGCACGTGACCAGCCCAAGGACAGAAGATTCTACCTGGGGCCAGCAGCACAGTGTCTCTGACTCCAGGCTGGCCTTGCTGCCTCAGATGCAGTCACAGTGGATGCTGGAATATCGCAAGAGATTCCTAATCATGCATTGAGAACCCACTGGGTGCTTTGTATGCTCATTCTCATTGAATCCTCACAATTATCTTGTACAATGGATAGTGTTTTTCCCATTTTCTGTAGGAAGAAAACGAAGATCAGAGAAGTTAAGATATTTATCCAATGTCACATACTCCGCCCTGGCAGAGAAGAATTCAGTCCACAGTGATCTGACTCCAAAGCCAGGCTATTTCTACAATACTTCACTATAGGTACTGGAATCACATCTGAACTATGAGGCAAGGCACTCTAAACTTGATCCAGAACCAAGAAACAGTATGAGAACGTAAGCCATGCAAAAGCAAAGAAGCTCTTCTCACTGGCAAGTCAAACTAGACCTGGCTCCCAGCATGGCCCAGTGCAGGCACCAAAAAGTGGCATAACCTTGGGTAGGTTTTTAGCCAATTCTGCCCCAATTATTTCATCTGTGAAATGAAGATTTGAGTGGAATAAAATATATTCTCTTCAAGCTTCCTTTGCAAAATCTTATGCCAGCAAGAATATTATTCATTGATTCAGCCAGGTACTTATGGGTTCCTGAAGGGTCTCAAACAAGTGTGAACCCAATCTAGAGCCTTAGGGTTGGAGGAGAGTTTTAAGGAGAGGACTGTCAAGACCCCTTCTGACTGTGGGGTTTCAATCACAGAAACTTCAAAAGAAAATCTGCACAAAAATCAAAACAAATTATTTGTTTCCTGGGAGACCTTTTCTTGCAGTAATTTGGAATTTTCTGCCCTTGCTTGAAGGAAGGGGTTGAGCTGAATTTACAATGCAGTTCTTAGAAAGTTGTTTCAAACTTTATATGACTGCATGGGGTGGCCTGCTCGGACCTTAGGGATTGATGTGATCCTACCCTGAGGTCCCACACCACTGTGCTGGTGATTTGCAAGAATCACTGTTATGAGGTAGAAAAAACACAGCTTGCAATCGGACAACTCTGGGTTCAAATTTATCCCACCATAAGTATCTATCCTGGGCAACCTGTTCAACTCCTTGGAGCTTTGGTTCCTTTGTCTGTAAACAGGGGAAACTAAAGCAGTCTTGCAGCTTGATGGAGGCAACTGCATTAGACACTGTGTATGGAGTAACTGACATGGTACCAGGCCCAAGGACAGTGTTCTTTCCTTTCTTCACTTCATGTCCCTTCAGTGGAAAGATTCCTCTCCTGAAAGGTGGTTCAGGAGTCTGGGTGACATCTGGCACACAATGAGGCTGTAAGAACTCTCCCTGTTAAAGTTATTTGGGGCCATAGGTCCTTTTGAGAACAAAATAACATTTGTTAACACTTTCCCCAGAAAAGAATCATACTGAGCCATAAACGCTGGTGCATACTTTTAGAAATCTTCTCTCTGGAATCCCAGTCAGGTATCTCAGAGGCATCCCTCCTCTCAGAGCTGCCTGTGATTCAGTCCACAGGAGACAGGAAAACCTTCTCAGACCCTGGGAAGGCACTTAGAGAAGAGGTTGAAGGTCAGATGGATTGCCTGCTGGCCTTTCCTAATTGCTTTTCTTGTTCTTGTGTGTGGATGTGCCCTTGTTAACCTGTGCTTCCTGAGCTCCATGGCCCTGGCACCTCGTCTATGATCTGTGACACCAGCAAGGCCGCAATTAGGAAGAAAAAAAGCTGTGAGGTACGTAGACTTGGCTCTGATCTCACTATGCCCAGGTGTTTGGGCCTGGTCATTTTCATGTTCCTTCCCGGAGCACCCTGGAAACTGCTGGCTGTTCCTCTCCAAGGCAGTCCCTGGTCCCCTGAGGTGGTTGCGCTCCTCTGTATTCAGTTATCCTATGCAGTTACAATCATCTGTCCTCAGGCACTTCACTCACACCAAAGTCAGAGATGCTCATTTTATGAGATCAATGCTCCTTTATTTATAACATGAAAGGAGAACAGAATAGACGCTGTGCTTTAATGTGAGAAGGGCCTTTTGGTTCCTGGTCAGTGCCATGCATGTGAAACCTGGCAGCTCAGGCAGTAGCATCTATGAATGCAGGGGACAGCTGCTGTTGGCAGCTTACCCAAAGGGCACCCCTCCCCACCAAGAAGAGGTACCTCCAATTTGGTCAATTATCTGGCTCTTTTTTCCCCTGTGTCCAGAACCTCTGTACCTGGGTCACCCTTGATGACACCCAGAAGATTCTAACATAATACCCATCATTTGTTGAGCTCCTTCTTGGTGCCAGGACACATCGCTTTGTCCTTCCCCCATACTATCCTGCTTTGTGTGTCCTTGTACATGCACACAAGTTTTGAATTACAAGCATTTTTATCTCTCCACTAGCCACATGCCCACCCCACCTCTTTCTCTAACCTTCTATATCTCACTATCCTATAATATTTTTTCTGTAGGTCTTACCATTCTCCAAAGCTCTGTTACTTATTTATACCTTTACCTGTTTATTATCTATCTGTCTTGCTAAAGGGATAAGATTGTGAGAGCAGGGCCCTCGTCTCTCTGGTTCATGTTCTATCCCTAGGGCAAGCAGTAAGCGCACAAAATCAGTTCTGTTGAATCAAGAGTTTGTGGGAAATGCAGTGATATATTATTATATGGATTCAAAACTTTCCCCTGGGTCTTGTTTTACCAGGAAATTTATTCATCCTAGAGACAAGGATTCAGAAAGCTTTGCAGACTGAGGGACTGAGATTAGTTGTATCTCTAAGATAACATGTGATGCCACAAGAGTGGACTACAATTACAGACACTGGAGGTTTGCAAAATTGTCTTGGTTTCCCTGTGTCTGAGCACCCAGATCTACTTGCTGATAACTGCTTGCTACTCTCACTTCTTAAATTCACCTTCCCTCATGGACATGGGATTTCTGAATCCCTAGGTATTGCTCTCTGTGCCTTATTGTGCAATCAAATGACCCACCATTGCTACGTAGCTGTGCCCATGTCTAAAACTGTGGTCACAGTCTTAGGGACTGATATGTCAGCGTGGGTCTTGTGGGCAGTTGCTTGGAACATGAACACCTCCTTCATAGAGGTGTGGTACATGAAACCATGGAGGTTCATGCTGTTCTCTGACCAGTTGCTAGGAGAATCTGGGCCAGTTCTGACCATTGTCTGCAGTGGTAACGATGAACAAGATGATGACAGTGATTGATAAAATGTACAGAACACTTGCTCTTTGGCAAGCTCTCTGCTAAATGCTCTGCATATCATCACATTTAGCAATCACAACAACTGAATGAGGTAGGACTAGTGATTATCCTTACTTTGCTGTTAGGAAAACCCAAAGAATGAAATACCTAGGACTTGGGTGACTGTGAAGCCTATACCTTTAACCATTGTGTGTCCTAGGGCTTTGGTTCTCATTGAGGTATGGAGAATAGAGGGAGCATGCCTGCATATGGAGAGGCTGGTTAAGAGGTTCATAGCCATTCAAGTGGGAGTTTCTTAGAGCTGCAGCTGAGCAGAAGCATTGTGTGGTTTCCCTAGAGTATCACTCATCACCCAAGGAGCAGAAGCAAGGAGAAAAAGTTACAGTGAGAAAACAAAATGTGCAGAAAAAAATGGAAAGATGTCCTCCATGTGAGGCCAAGGATATGAAGGCGATTCAGGCCAAGAGAGCTTGTGTACTCCAGCATAATGGTGGTGAGAGAACCAAACCCTGAGTCTAGGAGGGACCAGGCCATTCCACAGAAAACAGAAAAAAGTAGTGGGCTGTGGTGGTGATGCATATTGGGCAGGAGAGGCAGGGTCACAGGGCTGAGCAGACCCAGTGACAGCTGGGAAATGACTCAGAGTAGCTTCTGCCTCATGCCACAGTGAAAGATGCCAATTGGAGACACCTGTTGTGGGATTCAGAGAAGGTAAGATGATTTCCAGATGGTTGGTTGGAGATACCAAGATTGGAAACCAGGTTTCCAGGCTGTTACCAAGTGTGCCTTCAGAAGATTTTTCAGAATAGGATTTTTCTCTTTACTTGTGCTCTTCTGCACACGTGGCACTTCCTTGACATAGACATTTCTTAATCTTCTGAGGGTTTGTGAACACAAAGGAGAATATTTGGTTTTGCTCACTTCTTATACAAATACATATGACCTTTCATCAATTAATTATCAGAGCAATTGGTTCATAGAAAGTAGAGACAAAAGTTATCCCAAAACATGTATTCAGGACACTGTTCTGGTGTGCTTACAACATATGACCATGATCTGTTGACTCCAACAGTTCACCTTTTCCTAAACAAACAGGAGAAGAGCCATTTAGATATGGCTCTGCTTTTTCTTGTGTACTAAAAGGAAAACACTTTCTAGTGCCCTTGCAATTAGGTGGGATCCAATGACTACGTATAGCCAATAGAATAAGAATGGAAATAATCTGTGTTGCAGCTGAGCTGAGTTATTAATGGCCATTTTTTCTCTTCCTGCAGACCTGTCTGGTGACGCTGGAAGCCACCCATTCAGCCAAGGTCCCTTAGTAACTTTGTGGAGCAAAATCTATACTCCCAACCCCATCCCAGACTGTCATTGGATATATGAAGTAAACTGACATAAATTTTTGTTTTGTGAAGACCCTGACATTTTAGAGATTACAATTACTAATACATATGCTATCCACTTATGTGCTCTTTCCTTTGTCTCCCCTTTTCTTTTCTGCATGGCAAACAACTATAATTTTAAAATACCCAGCTTTTATATCACCACCTTGTGGGGAATTTCCTTTACATTTGGGCACACTTATTTGCTCTTTTTACTCCCTGCAGCACTATGCAGATACCTTTTTGTTACTTTGTGTTGCAATTATCTTCCTTTTATGAGGCTGCGAACTCCGCCACAAGCTCTTTGGGGAGTAGGACCACGTGTTATTCATCTTTTTACCCTAGCACCTGCACAGGCCTAACTTTGGGAATTAAGTCACACAACAATACTTGGATGATTGAACTTGGACAGCCTCTGGCATGTCTCTAAGAAAATTTATTTAAACTTTTCCTTAAGTCACTCTTAGTTGTATTTATTTATATTCTTGCTCTCAGAGTCATCACGGCCAGTGAGGCCTCACACAGTCATATTAGAGTCTCTGGATGTTTTGGAAACAACCCCTGAGGGTGGGTTGCTCCTTTCTTCTTTGTGACTAGCATCCTCATTTTATTATTACATGGTTAAGTCTTAGAACATGTACAGGTCTAGTTTTGAGTAAACCACGCTGGAATATTAAAGCATAAGTTCTGGGACTTGATATGGCTCCTGACTTTTCTTCCTATTGTTATCAACTTGCTCAAGTCATATCTTCTCTCAGACTCCAAGATCCATAGTCTGGACAAAATGATAACAACTTCCCTCAGGGTTGCTGTGAGGGATAAATATTATAGTCACTGAAATAAGACAGTTGTGCTGCATTTTCCCCAATTGACAAACTGCCAAAAAAGCAAAAGAAAGAACCTGTGAAATTCTTTGGGCACACTTCCTATACTCCTACCCCAAAGCAGAATGCTTCATCTCAGCCTGGCTGATGCAGAATCAGCAATCACCCTGCTAAGCCCAACACTGTGGGGTGAGGCCCTACAATTCCACTGTGGGATATTGATGGGGCAGATACCAGCTGATGTACACATTGCTGCTATGGAAGCATGCATTTTGATGTAAAACATTAACTATGAAGGATGCAAGAACTAGATTTGTTTGACATCCACCTCTTTCCAGATGCAGGTCCATAACTGTGGTCTAAAGACTGGTTGTACATGTGGTGTCAGTGATACCAAGATTGCATGCACATAGTAATGAAATGCTTTTATATTTATTTTCTTCCTGAGGTAAGGATCCAAAACATTTACCAGTTTTTCAAGGAATTTGTGATCCAGAGAAAAGTGAAGAGGTGACAAATCCTAGATGGAAACCTATGACACAGAGGTAGTAGCTTGGTTTCTGGTGCACTGTGGGACCAATAAGCATGGGGCATAAAAGAAGAGGAGCCAGGAGATGAGATGTGTGGTAACCTCCTTAGGCTCTGGGATTTCTTCTTTTTCAAGATGTGCTGGGATATTTGTCAAAGACATTCTAGGAGCAGGAACATCCTAAGTCAGAATGGGTCAATCTGTGCTGCACACTCTGAGTCAGGCCTTTGCACTACAGTCCCAATGAAGCATGTGGCTTACCTCTAAGAGTGGTGTCATTAGCCATATTTTACAGGTGGGAAGAATGGCCCCAGAGATGCTAGAAAACTTTCCCAGGGAAACTGAGCTAATAAGTGAAAGATCAAGGATTCTGAACTGAAGTATGCCTAATTCCCAAACCAGAACTTTTGAAAAGGGAATTGAGAATATAGAAGAATAGTCATCATCAGTAGAAGCAGCTCGGGAAACACTTGAAGAAAAGAAAGGAAAAACATAGAAGAAAGAAAGGAAAAAAATAAAATCTTAACAAATATAAAAGTTATGATAAACTCAGAGACTAATGTCACCATCTTGGATAATATAGAAAAAAGTCTATTATTTTCTAAAAGAATAGAAACACATTTTCATCCTTTCTTCCTTCTTTTCAACTTGACTTTTTCTTTCTCTTTATCCCTCCTTCCCTCTTTCCTTTCCTCCTCTCTCCTTGCCTTCTTCTTTCCTTTTCTTCCTTCCTTTTTTCCACTCTTTTTTCTATCTTTTCTTCTTTCTTTTCTTCAACAAATGTTTCCCTAGCCCTTCTGATTGAAATATAGAGTACAGGGCATTATGAATGATACAGATGTGTAAACATGTTGAATACTTCCATGCTATCAAGAAAATCTTAAACTGTAGGATACATATCTAAAGCCAAATGCCAATGTAGAAAAACCATCTGAAAAATGAAAGTTCCAAGTGACAATTTATGAGAAAAATTGTAGAATTTTTTGAATGAGGGCATTTTAGAGAAGAAAGTTAAGATCATAATAAAAAGTATTATATATAGTAGAATATATGCTGTTCCAGGCCTCTGCAGATGAAGGAATACAAGTAAAACTAGTTTAAGTCAAAAGAAAATTTACAGGCATTCATAAGTAGCTAAAAATCAAAATTGCATATGGCACAAATGGTCAATTTTCTGAATATATCAAGGGTTTCCACATCTTAATATGTTGTCTAGCTGAATAATATCTGAATTAGTTAATATATTAGGTATACGTTGCTGATAATGTAAATTGCTATAAACTTTTAAGAAAATAATATCAGTATAAAGAGTGCAATTGAAAATATTTTTATGTGTTGACCTTTTGAAAGTTGATAGTACAAACAGGAGTATAATGTTTATCACAGTAATGTTTGCAGTACTCAAAACAATAAAGTATAAATATAAAACAATCTAAATAGCTACCAGAAGGAGAATGGGTGATTAAGCCACAGAGCATTCTTACTATCAAATTTTATGCTACAGTTACAATAGAAAAATGAGGTAGGAGCATGTGTGTGGATCATTGGGACTGAGTGAGTGGACAATGAGTAAAACAAATCAAGGTGCAAAGTCATGAGAATAATTTCTGTAAAACAAAACAATAAAACAAACAATTTTTGTACATATATATATATAAATATACAAGTATATGTGTACAGGGGGTGCCAAAATGTATATTCATTTTAAGAGATGTTATCCCTGTAATCCCGCGCCTTTGGGAGGCTGAGGTGAGTGGATTGCCTGAACCCGTGGGTTCGAGACCCGCCTGAGCAAGCGAGACCTCATCTCTACAATAAATCAAAAAATCAGCCGGGCGTGGTAGCGCACGCCTGTAGTTCCAGCTACTTGGAAGGCTGAGGCGGAAGGATCGCCGGAGCCCAGCAGGTCGAGGCTGCGGTGGCCGGGAGCGGCCACGGCACTCCAGTCTGGGCGACAGAGTGAGACTCCAACTCAAAAAAAAAAAAAAA
>CAUYQG010024972.1:0-21417 GCA_963574415.1 Tarsius wallacei | reverse complement strand
GCCACCGCAGCCTCAACCTGCTGGGCTCCGGCGATCCTTCCGCCTCAGCCTTCCAAGTAGCTGGAACTACAGGCGCGCACTACCACGCCCGGCTAATTTTTTGATTTATTGTAGAGATGAGGTCTCACCAAGTTGCCCAGGTGGGTCTCGAACCCGCAGGCTCAGGCAATCCACTCACCTCAGCCTCCCAAGGTGTGGGATTACAGGCTGAGCCACCGAGCCTGGCTGGAAAAAGCATCTTTATAGGTGACACTTAACAAAGAGTACTTTGAGGGTGACTGAATTAAACATATAAGGATACATACACATTTTTTAAAAATTCCAGGGTTTTTTGGGGATACCCCTCTTGCATACATTTCAACTCAGAGGAGAGCTGCTGAACCCCAAGACATGAAGCATTAGGTTCCAGGAAAGTTTTCTTAGAAGAGATAATGTCCAAGCTGAGTCCTGATGAGTAGGAGTCTACCAAATGAAGAAGGAACAAAAGGGTGATCTGGGTAGAGGCACTAGCCTGTGTAAAAAAGAACACGACAGAATGGAACTATCAACAGTGCTGGGTGGCTAGAGCATACAAGGGTGGTGTCTCTATTAGTCCACAAAGACATTATAGTCCAATGCCCCTGAAGCACATGGTGTTTCCTTAGGCTGAGTAGAGTAACCCACATTTATTTATTTTTGTTTAAAAAAAAGCTAAAAATTATACCACTATTCATCTCACAGTATCTTTCCTTATAGTTACTTGCAAAATGAGCTCTATAGGAGCCAAAGAGAGATTTGTTTATATAAAATGAGAGCCACTGAATTTTCTATTCTATTAGGAAAACGAGCCCTGTAGCTCAGTTACGTGTTTAAAGCTAGCCAGTGGGAATGAGACTTGGGCTAAGAAGGCAACAGAGGGTCTCGGGATATCTGGGTGTTGGGAGAAGAATAGGCATTTAGTGTCTGAAGAGTCACAGAAGCCCAGGCTTTATCCAGATGTCACAGTGCCTTAGGGCATAGGCAAAGAGGCACAGTGACTTGCACTTTTCTAGAAGCAGATAATTCATTAGCTAGCCAATTCTTGTTTCTTTATTCTGCCTCAAGGAAGTTGTCTCACTCTGACCACAACCCAAAACAAGACAGTTTTTATTTGGGGAGTACGAAAATCAAATATCCTTGCGTGGGCTCCTTGTGATGGTGCCTGTGATGTCAGCCCTTTGTGTAACATTCTGCAAGGAAAGTAATGTCAGGGGTGTCTTCTGTCTAGGCTGTGATTAAAGTTCCCTGTATTTATCACTTTTCTTTTCAGACCACTGTGTGCAGTGTGAAGAAGCGGCCTGATTTCTCTACTTCAGGTCAATGGGAGGTGGTCACTGAGTCTGATGGGAAAAAGGAGATGAATGTCTTTGATGGAGTCATGGTATGCACTGGCCATCACACCAATGCTCACCTACCCCTGGAAAGCTTCCCTGGTGAGTAACCTACCAGGAATGAAGATCCCTGAATCATGCCTGTAATCTGACCCCTGAGGAAAGGGAGGATTGCAGTTTGAGTGATTCCTTTGGGATGCAATAAGGCTTATCCTAACTGCATATTCTCCTGAAAGATGTTAGGGTAACTTGAATTATTGACATTTTGGGGGTAGAGATAATTGTAACTTTGAAGATTAAATGAAAATTAGGATTCCATCTATTCAGTTTCACAATGGATTTAGTTTTCCTAAGGATCAAAAGAAAAAATGTGGAGTTCTTGATCACCAGTAGGTTGAGTGAGGAATTTTTCAGCAATCAAGCAAACAAACAGAAATATTGAGTTTCTAAGGAAGAAATAAAAGCTTGAAGAATTTAATTTCAGTCTTTGGCCTGCATTTTCATTTTGAAAAACATGTACTCTATGTATATCCTAGAGTATATAAGAATATATATCTCAGGTCATCTTGACAATAAGAAAAAAAAAGGGCCAGGCTCGGTGGCTCAGCCTGTAATCCCGTGCTTTGGGAGGCCAGGGTGAGTGAATTGCCTGAGCCTGCGGGTTTGAGACCTGCCTGGGCAACTTGGCGAGACCTCATCTCTACAATAAATAAAAAAAAACTAGCCGAGCATGGTAGCGCGCGCCTGTAGTTCCAGCTACTTGGAAGGCTGAGGTGGAAGGATCGCTGGAGCCTAGCAGGTCGAGGCTGCGGTGGCCGGGAGCTGCTACTGCACTCCAGTCTGGGCGACTGAGTGAGACTCCAACTCAAAAAAAAAAAAAAAAAGATAAAAAAGAACACGTATTCTAATTGAAATGAGAGTAAGTATTTAAGAGGATGAAAAGACAAAAGCGAATGGAGGTTTTCTGGGATAGTTTGGATTTGTGAGTCTACAGATCCAAAATACAAACAGATCCTGAGTTAAGCAAACTACTTATGATAAGGAAATCCTACTCTGAGGCTATGGAAAATAAAATAAGCAAAAATATTCAGAAAGGCAAGAAAGTAGCTAAGTAAATGGGAGAACATATGGAGAATATTTGCTTAAAATTTAAACTCTGCAAAAAGATCAAGTGATTTAACAAATGATATCCATCATATAAACCATCACCCAATAATTATTTTCCCTTCTCTTACAGGAATTGAGAAGTTCAAAGGACAGTACTTTCACAGTCGAGACTATAAGAACCCAGAGAGATTCACTGGAAAGAGAGTCATTATAATTGGCATTGGGAATTCTGGAGGGGATCTGGCTGTGGAGATTAGCCACACAGCCAAGCAGGTTTGAATCAGTAAATTACATTGCCTCACTCCAGCTTCACTCTCACCAGGAAGCTGCAGATGGACCCGAGAGGGAGTACAGATACCTGCAATAGCCCATCAGTGAAAGTTACAAGTATAGGGCTTGGTTTCATTGCCTTTATTGACATTATGATTGATGGTAATGGAGGAGTCAAGGTTACCAGTTAGAGTTCCATCATTTAGTTGGTGTCACACTAATAAATTAAGTCATAGCTACAGACTGTGCTCATGATCCCAATCAGCCATCTTCTCAGAGTGTGCCTCTGGCTTTAATGAAGACCAAGTAATTGCTGGGAAAGGTTGTTAGAATGCAGCTTTCAGAACACGGATCTTCTGCTGGCAAGTAGAGTGCCAGGTTCTGATGTAAAGGAAAGCACATTTGTGATCCTTGCCAACATTTCACTCATAAAATGGTGGGTAAATTTTCCTTTTTGCTCCCCAAATGGGAAAAAGAAGCAATCTAATCTTTCTAAACATATTGTCAACATCAATATAAAGAGCATCTATGCTGTAGAGCATACAAGCAACCTAGCCTGCCCCAGCCTTTGCATACATTTAGATGACCCAGAATGATATTCACTCTAAAGCAATTTCTATCTCCTTTTTTTGTTTTGTTTTGTTTTGGTGTTTGAATCATATAGATTTTGAACTGAAAAGATAGCATCTTCACTATAAATTCCTGGAAAAATAATATTATATTTTGTCAGTTATATCTTTATTGAATCATAACTCTGTTGGCAATAGGTAAATGTCTGATTGTTCTTCAGTAACTTTAATCTGTGCTTCTCCACAAAGATGCTTTCAATTGCTATTTTAAAATAGAAGTTTAATGCTACAATTTTGTTAAATGACCTTTACTCAGCAATTTTGTTCCAATAACATTTCTTCTCAGTACTATCCTCATCTATAACCACAAAAGTGATTTCATATGTTACTCCATGGATTAATTCAACAGGCATTTATCATAAAATAACTATATAAACAAGAAAGTATAACAACATGTGTGGGTGTTATGATAGAAGAATGTGCAAGATATGTAGTGGGGACCCATGGCAAGAGCCTTCTTTAATGTCATAGGGTTCAAACGGTCAGTTCTAAGGAGCTGGGCTTTACCTGCCCTGGGAAATTATAGTTTACCAAAGAACAAAACATTAAGAGGGAATGGAGATAAGGTAGCTATGTTGTGAGAAAGCCTGGGAAAATGAATAGCAAAACTATATCTGCATAGCTGGAGCAACACTGTCACACCACTAATGCAAACTGAAGAAACTCAGTCGCTAAGTTCTACCTTTTTTCTTTACATATTAAATTGTGTTCATGAGTAGTTGTTTATAAATCAAGAACTTATAGTGAATCTGCATGCTTTGGTATGATTCTTCTCGTATATAATGCTTTTGATAAGAGAAAAAAAAAAGAAAAGAGAAAGCATCCCTTTCTTACAAGATTAATTTCATGTAAGATGACACTGACTAAACAATTTTCCTTACTTTTTTTGTTATAAATCCAGATTTGTAAATATGTTGTTTGCTTAAAACAAGGTATAGGTGCAAACCTGAAATAAGTATGACAGCCATTTAGTATTAATGTTGATCAAATGTTTACTATATATATTGTACCTTTTACCAAAAAAACTGTTGAATTCTCATAATAGTCTTGTGTTATGTACATAACTATAGTGCTTAAAGTTACCATAGGTGAGACTATATTTGTGAAGTAAAAGATTATCTTGTAGATAGGTCATCTTTTTATATGAGACCTTAGACAAAAGACCATGAAGCAATGTACCTATAAATCTTACAGCTCTAGAAACCCTTTCCAGAGAATTTTGTAATAAAAGAAAAAATGATACTTTTGCCAAGTAATTGATTACTAAACCTTTATCAGCTCCGAACATGGACTTTATCCAACAGAAGACACAGGAATATTTACCAGCTTCCTGTTGTTCTACTAGCAATCTTAATTTTTTTCCCATTAAGTAATCAATAAAACATTTCTTAAGCACAGGCTTTGGAGTCAGTCAGATCAGGGTTGGAAATTCAGGTCTGCCACTTACTAGCTGTATGATCTCAGGCAAATTATTCATCCTCTCCATCCCTCTTTCCACAAGATAGGAGTAATAATACTTTCATCAAGAGGTTGTTGTATTGACTATATAAGAATACAGATAAAGGACCTAGCACAGTGACTTACAGGCCACAAATCTCATTAAACAAAAGTGATGATGTACTGTGGAGACAAAAAATAAATGTGTAGAAAGTACATCTGAAGAGACAGAAATTAAGAGAGTAGAAATTTTAATGCTCAATATAAATGATAAATAGGACTTTTTTGTAACAATGCAAATAATGCCAATGGCAAAAAAGACTGAGGATTTTGGATTAAATGCTCTCCGGTTGCTTCCAGCTTTACTGTTCCTTGATTTTTAATAAGTTCTGTAAGTGATAAGTGCTAGGGAAGTTCAGAGAATGGAAAGAAAATTGTCAGCTTGAGTGGTTAGAGGTTTCTTCATGGAGGAGGCATTCTTGATCTAGCTCTTAAAAATGATTTGGCTTTGGAGAGTTAAGAGGAAAGAGTGTTTTTCAGGCAGGCATAATGGCACCAAACAAATAGAATGGTGGATCAGAGGAAGTCATATTCTTGGATAGTGAATACACTAATTACTTGTAAGCGGAGTATATGGGAAGGAAAACAAATGGCAAGAAACGAACAAAACCCCCCCACAAAGATTGTGCAGGAACTAAAAAGCCAGACTAATGAATTTAGACTGAATCTTGAGAAAAATAGGAGTGCTTTTGAAGGTTTATGAGCCAGAGTGACAAAAGCAAACAATTTCTTCCACGCCCCAGGTTTTCCTCAGCACCAGGAGAGGGGCTTGGATCCTGAATCGTATAGGGGACCATGGATATCCTTTTGATGTGTTGTTCAATTCTCGACTTAAATATTTTTTGACGAAGATTTGTGGTCAATCATTAATAAATGCATTTTTGGAAAAAAAGATGAATGAAAGATTTGACCATGAAATGTTTGGCCTGAAGCCAAAACACAGGTATGTTCCCAGGCCGGGAGTGCAGCGGTGATGGCCAAGGCACAAGAATAAGGACAGTTCACATAGTCTAATCGTAGAGCTACTTCTACCCATACATTAAGAATGGCCACAGAAGTCTAAGACCTACTGGTCTGTAGGTTTTCAGTCTATAATTCCCCTTGGAATTAACCATTTTCTCATTTCCCCAGATATCAGTTATTTTGACATGATGCCCAACATTAGCAACAAAATGATAGTAGAGGGCAGTGCATCATTTGTTCCCTCAGTTCCATCATTTGTGCCACAGTACATATTTTTCCTGAACCATTTGAAAGTAATCTGCAGTCATCTAACAAACGTTGAGCACCTGTTATGGGCCAGGCATCATGCTGGGCATGAAATACAGAAAGGAAAGACATAATAGTAATTCTAACACAAATAATAACATCTCACTTTTCTGAGGAGTTTCTATAAGACAAGCAAAGTACAAAATGAGTTATATACATCATCTCACTTAATTCTTATAATAGCCTTATAGGTTGGTACTATTTTAATCTCTATTTTACAGATATAATAATTGACACTTAGAGAAACTAAGTAATTTGCCCAAGGTTAACACAAGTAATACATGGCGGACTCAAGAAATGGATCTTATCTTAAATACTCTAATGAGAAGAGAGGCAACAAAGTATAATAAAGGAATACATAGAGTGCTATGAGAGTATAAAGGATGGGGTCGTCAACAGAGCCAGGGATGGAAAACATTTCTAGAGGCTGATTTTAAATTCTTTTTTCCCACCAACTTTTTTCTTTTGAAACTGTTAAGATTTACAGAAAAGTTGCAAAATAGTAAGTACAATGAGCACCCATATACCCTTTACTTGGATTGTCTTATTAACAATTTGCTATATTTGCTGTCTTTCCCTCTCTCTTTAGATAGATCGATTCACACATATATAGAATACATACATAGTGCATATATATATATATATATATATATATATTTTTTTTTTTTTTAAAGTTGGAGTTTCTCTCTGTTGCCCAGGCTGGAGTACAGTGGCATGCTCACTGTCACCACAGCCTCGAACTGCTGGGCTCAGGTGATCCTTTCACCTCAGCCTTCCAAGTAGCTGGAACTACAGGCATGCACCACCACTCTTGGCTAATTTTTTTGATTTGTTGTAGAGATGAGGTCTCACCAAGTTGCCCAGGCAATCCTCTCACCTTGGCCTCCCAAAGTGCTGGGATTATAGGTGTGAGCCACTGCGCCTGGCCACCGTACATATTTTTCCTGAACCATTTGAAAGTAATCTGCAGTCATCGAGACACTCTATCCTAAATACTTAGCATATATTGTCTAAGAAAAAGGGCATTCTCCTACATAACGATAATATAATTATCATACTTGGGAAATTTAATATTGATAAAATATATTATCTAATATATCGGCATAGTCAAACTTTCCCAGTTGTCCCAATATTTTTATAGCTTTTTTTCTTTTTTAAATCCAGGATCCTGTCAAGTATCAGGCACACTGTTGTATTTAGTTGTACTGTCTCTTTCACCTGAAATAAGTCTCTATTCCTTTTTTTAAAGAATCCAAGCCACTGTTTTGTAGAAAGTCTCTAAATTTGACTAGCATGGGTGTTTTTCCTTTATTATATTCAGGTAAAATATCTTTGGTACATGTGCTATGTAGGTGATGTTGATCTTGGTAGGTCACATAAGGAGCCACATTATGTCAATTTATCTCATGATGTCAGTTTATCCCATAGTAATGAAGCTAAATTTGATCACTTAGATAAGTGGTATCTGTCAAGTTTCTACAGTAAAAATATGTTTTTCCCTTTGAGATTAATCATTGAGGTGATATTTGGAGACTGTTCCCCAAAAACTTTTTACCTAATTATTTTAGCATGCATGTCTTTAGCAGTTGCAAAATAAATTGAAGCTCTATGGAATAATAGGATAGCCAAACAAATAGGGTGGAGAAGTAGCATTCTAATTATAAATACAAAGTCCTGGAATAGCAAAAAGTACATTATGCTCTAGGACCCGCATGTAGTCTGGTATGGCTGGACTACACAGCAAAAGTGGAAGAGTGATTAAATATGTCTCCAGGTTCATCAAGCATGAAAACCTTTGTATGCTCTGATAAATAAAAGGTCTGGAATCAAGACAGCCCAAAGCCATTCAAAAATTTTAAGCAAGTGAGTGACATAATAGTAAATACATTTTATTTTATTTTATTTATTTTTATTTTTTATTTATTTATTTATTTTTGAGTTGGAGTCTCACTCTGTCGCCCAGACTGGAGTGCAGTGGCCGCTCCCAGCCACCGCAGCCTCGACCTGCTGGGCTCCGGCGATCCTTCTGCCTCAGCCTTCCAAGTAGCTGGAACTACAGGCGCACGCTACCACACCCGGCTAATTTTTTTATTTATTGTAGAGATGAGGTCTTGCTTGCCCAGGTGGGTCTCGAACCCGCGGGCTCAGGCAATCCACTCACCTCAGCCTCCCAAAGGCGCGGGATTACAGGCTGAGCCACTGAGCCCGGCCAGTGATAGATATTTATGAAGATATCAGGTTAGGATTTAGGTCACATGTTAAGTGGAATCAAAAAAACTGGAATTATATTCTGGAGAGTTGGCCTCTTGTAGTACAGGCTTCCTCCACCAGGAACCCATCAGTATCAGTGTACCAGCTAGCATTGTGAGAGGCTGCATTCAATTTCAGTGATTTTTTGTTTTAATTCTTTCAGTGCATTTGCCCATTTCATGATGGGTGACTTACGAGTGCACCTGCCCACATCACACTGAGTGTTCAGCAGTTTTTGACCAAAAATGGCATGACCCCTGCGCCCCACCCTTCCTATTCACCTGATCTCATCCTAAGCAACTTATTTGTTTCAAAAAACAAATGGAAGAGGTGAAACAAAAAACAGCAGAAGCATCAGAATTGAAGAGTTCAAAAACTGCTTTTGAGCAATGGAAAAAGCATCTCAGTAGGTGTATTGCATCAAACAAAGAGTACTTTGAAGGTGACTGATGTTTAAACATGTAAGAATAAATACACAATTTTTATAAATAAATTCCAGGGTTTTTCTGCCTCTCCCTTCCTTTTATGTGTCAATAAGAGGGTATAAAATAAGCTAGGCTTATTCATATGGTTCAGAAATCAAAACTTGTATATAGAAATTTTTTTTTCTAGCCGGGCTCGGTGGCTCAGCCTGTATCCCTCACCTTTGGGAGGCTGAGGTGAGTGGATTGCCTGAGCCCGCGGGTTCGTGACCCACCTGGGCAACTTGGTGAGACCTCATCTCTACAATAAATCAAAAATTGGCTGGGTGTGGTAGTGCGCGCCTGTAGTTCCAGCTACTTGGAAGGCTGAGGTGGAAGGATCGCCGGAGCCCAGCAGGTCGAGACCACGGTGGCCGGAAGCAGCCACTGCACTCCAATTTGGGCGACAGAGTGAGACTCCAACTTAAAAAAAAGAAAGAAAGAAATTTTTTTTCTATGCTGGGAATCAGGGGTAGAAGTTAGTCCGATATAAACATTAGCTTCAGGAGGCAACTGTGTGGTGGGGAACTAAGCCTTAAAGACCTTGATATGAGGCAGAATAATTAATGATACCTGGGGAGTACACATTATGAAATAATTTGTCTACTCAATTTGCTGAAGAAAGCTAAAACCTGGTTTCTGACCATGAACAATTGACAAGGATCTTACTCTGCTCCTTGAGGATATGTGATTTGAAAAGTTATCTAATGCAGTGCTTTACCAAGCTAGTACCAATTGCTGAAGTAAAACAGAAGTTTCTTCAACAGTTTAAATTTTCTAAAGTAGTAATTTTATTCAATGTGGGACACACTGAACCCTTTATCTAAATAAAAACTGAATAACTTCTCCTCAGACAAATTAAGATTTTCACAACATTACAATATCAACATTTTTGTGTCACCAGACATCCAGAGCAATACACTTCAGCTTATAAACACTTTCTTCTTCAGCATTATGATAAAATCAATAAATTGTTTGGTTTAAACATCAAGCTATTGATGACAATTATTTAATAATCACCCCTCTTCTCATGCATCCTGAAAAATCAGAGACAATCATATCTAGTCAAGAAAGCAGTGACAACATATTCCGGTAAGAATTCTTATATATTTTGTCTTTTAGACCAAGCAAAATGAGGGTGGCATGCCACTATTGTATTATTGGTGGCCATGAGAGGAGATGTAACTCCCACTATCCAGTAACAAGAATAAATATTTAAAGAATAATTAATACCAATTTTGTGCAATCTTTTCTAGAAAATACAAAAAAGAACTTCCAAATTTATTTTATAAACCGAGTGTCACTCAGACACCAAAACAAAGATAGTACAAAAATAGAAAACAATAGCTAAATATCCTTCATTAATATAGGTGCAAAAGGCTTTAACAAAATATTAGCAATATGTAAAAAGCATGTACCATGAGTAATTATGCTTCATTTAAGGGATGCAAGGATAGTTCAATACTCAAAAATCAATATCATTCACCATATTAGTAGGTTAAAAAAGAAAATTTACATGATTACATTAATCAATAAAAAAAGACTGCAAAACTCACTACCTATTCGTGATAAAACTCTTATTCAAGTAAGAAAAAAAGGGGACCTTCTCAAACTGATACAGCATCTCATAAAATACCCTATAGCTAACATTACAATTAATAGTGAAAGTCTGAATGTTTTTCCCCCAAGATTGAGAATAAGACAAGGTTATCTATTTTTTTTTTTTTCTTTTTAAGTTGGAGTCTCACTCTGTCACCCAGGCTGGAGTGCCTCAGCCTCCCAAAGTGCTGGGATTACAGGCTGAGCCACCGAGCCCGGAAACACTCCATGTCAACCTGCTGTGCTCTGGTGATTCTTCTGCCTCAGTCTTCCAAGTAGCTGGAACTACAGGAGCACGCTACCACACCCAGTTAATTTCTTTTTTTATTTATTGTAGAGATAAGGTCTCACCAAGTTTCCCAGGCTGATCCACTTGCCTCAGCCTCCCAAAGTGCTGGGATTACAGGCTGAACCACCAAGCCTGGCCGTCTTCTCTTATTATTGTTTTTCAACATTGCTCTGGCAGTTCTAGTCAGTGCAATAAGGCAAATATCAGTCAATCAATGACATATAGATCAGAAAGGAAAAAAAAAAGCTATCCCTATTTGCAGATGACATAGTCACCTCTGTAGAAAGGCCCAGGGAGCCTATAAAAACAATCCTACAACTGATAAGTGAGTTAAGTAAGATGACA
This sequence comes from Tarsius wallacei, assembly GCA_963574415.1. Taxonomy (NCBI): domain Eukaryota; kingdom Metazoa; phylum Chordata; class Mammalia; order Primates; family Tarsiidae; genus Tarsius; species Tarsius wallacei. Next base: position 10,352 of record CAUYQG010024972.1, on the reverse strand, counting down.
AGATATACATACACAATTGTGCTTATTTCAAATTGCATTCCTATGCATTACCAAGGTATATGTGGACACCAAAATTAAATATGATACTGGTTACAGTCATTTAAAAACTGAAATACTTAGATATAAATTCCATAAAAATTCTTATGGGACATGAATGCTGAAATTATACAATACTGCTAAAATAAATAAAATGAAATGAAATAAATAAATAAAATGAAAGTAAATTGAGAGAAATTTCATGTTTGTGGATTGGAAGACTCAACATAATAATGTTATCAGTTCTCAACAATTGTTATGCAGGTTTAATGCAACTGCTATCAAAATCGCAGAAAGTCACTTGGAGATATAAAAATTATTCTAGAATGCCTGTGGAAGAGGGGGAAAAATTAGAATAGCTAAAACTTTGTAAATACTGCAGGGAATCTCCCTGTATTATTTCTTAACAACTGTATATGAATCTACAATTATTCAGAATAAAAGGACTAAATTTATAACAATTGGGGGATATTTATCATAAAAAAAAAAGAGATGGCATCTTTAACATCTGTGAAGTCCCAAATTTTGTGCAAATGTACAAATTCAGAGCTATCCCTGATCCTTCAGGTACAGGAAAGCTAAATCCTACAGAACAGGAGTTTTTTTTGATGTCTCTAATTAGAAGTAACGGATTTAGGGAAGTTAGACATCACTGAAATTACAAAGTAGCCATGCAAAATGATATGGTGATCACCAACCTACAAATGGTTTACAGAGATTGAAACTGAGATTCCATTTTTACAAAGATTCAGAAAAATATATATGAAATATATCTTCAATTTTTATTTTTTAATGGAATATTAGAAAATTCCACTTAACAGAAAAGTCAACATCATGCTTGGCAGCCACAGAACAACCAGTCACAATTCTAACTTATTAGAAATTGCAAACTAATATCATAAAATTATGAGGCACCTTGGAAATAATTTTAAAAGATAGAGAGACTGAGATTTGGATAGCCTGAGTGAATAGATTTCTGACATTCAAGGGAGGACCTGAAGGGAAATGGACCTAATACTTTAGCCCATTTTCAGTTTTTAGTTCCAGCTTTTTCTACAGTACCATACTGTCTCTCTAAAGAGATAATAGAAAGTCATATATCACTGTTGGTCAACCTTATTTTCATTCTAGTGCCTGACATTCAAGGATAATTTATTTTAAAATAAGTCAATGAAATATATTTGTAACCATCTACAGCCTGAGATAGAGAGAAAAAAAAAGAATTTGTCAGCAGAAGATCTGAAATCAAGTCTTATTACAATTATTAATATTCTTGTGAATTTAGTAAAGTCCACTGTTTTTCAGAATCTCTTGCTCTTTGAATGGGTTTCATGTCTTTATTTTCTACTGTTAGAATTGTTAAGTTCATGTAAAATAAAACAAGTAGATGGAACCTGAAGAGTTAAAAGCATCATACTGAAGTAAGATACATTTATTATTAAGTGATAATTGTTGCAATGGAGGGAAATTGAAGCACCAAATACACAATAAGAAATGGATCTCTTGCCTAAACATATCTTCCAGATTATGCCCGAGTTTCTTCCTTTTCCTGTCATCCAAAGTCTCTCAGTTGTAAATCTCAATAAAACCTTTAAAAAGCAATTTGGTAGAAAAATGTTTTAGCTAAATGCCTTCTGCAATGATATGTCGAGAGGATTTAATTCCTCCTGCTTATGCTTCTCTCATCTTACAAGGATGTTGAATACCCAAATGTCCCCTTCTGGATGATTCCTCAAGCAGAACAGAGTTGGCTTCCAGTGATGATTAATTTAACTCCTGGGCACACTAAAATGTATCTTCAAGAACTGCACTGAAGCAAAAAAGAAGGAAAAGAAGATGTGGGGGAAAGCTTGTAAGAATTCGAGTTCTTGTTTTCACCCATTTCTTGAGAATAATTTAAATCTGTTTTTAGAGCAATGTTTAATGGATGTGATATTACATGCCTTGCTGCTTTTGCCACCTATGTTACCCACACCTGATTTGAGCCCAGTCATCAGTGATTAATCCAACAAAATCAATACGACGGGTCTGAATAGAAATTTTGCAGAAAAAGCATATGAAAAGACCTTGAAATAAACCATTGTGGGCTTATTAGGAGAAATGTACAAGGCAAAATCAATGAAATTTAAAGTAACTGGGATAAACATACAAGTGTAGGTGTCTTCTTTGTATAATGACTTCTTTTCTTTTGGGTAAGTACCAAGTAGTGGGATTGCTGGATCAAATGGTAGATCTACTTTTAGTTCTTTGAGAAAGTTTCATACTGCTTTTCATGGAGGTTGTTCTAAATTACATTGCCACTAACCGTGTGTAAGATGTGGAATCAGCCTAAATACCCATCAACTGATCAGTGAAGAAAGAAAATATGATATACATACATATGGAACACTATTTGGTTACAAACAAAAAAGAACAAAATATTGTCTTTTACAGCTATTTGGATGGAATTGAATGTCATTATCCTAAGTAAAAAGTAAAGCAAGAATGGAAAATCAAATACCACATAATTTCACTTATAAGTGGGAGCTAAGCTATGAGTCTGCAAAGCCAAATAGAATGGTATAATGGACATTGGAGACTCATAAGTGGATGTGGGAAGGATATAAAGGGTGAAAAATCACCTATCTGGAACAATGTGCTCTAGTGGGGATGATGTGTACACTCAAAGCCCAGACTACTTCACCACTAACAATACATCCATGTAACCCAAAACCACGTGTACCCCTAAAGCTATTGAAAAAAAATTAATGACAAAAAAGTAGGCCAGGTTCAGTGGCTCAGCCTGTAATCCCAGCACTTTGGGAGGCCAAGGCAAGTGAATTGACTGAGCCAGCAATTTCGAGACCAGCCCAGACAACTTGGTGAGATCTCGTCTCTACAATAAAATAAAAAATTAGCCAGGCGTGGTAACATGCCCCTGTATTTCTTGCTACATGGAAGGCTGCAACAGAGGCATTACCAGAGCCTAGCAGGTCGATGCTGTGTTGGCCATGAGTGTGCCACTGCACTTCACCCTAGGCGACAGAGTGAGACTCCAACTCAAAAAATAAAAATATAGAAACTGGCGATAGAAATTAAAGAAATGAAATTTAAAGAGGTTATGAAAAGGTTCTGTTTTCTTATGTCTCCTCTTTGCCTTGAGCACAGCTGTGGAGATGTCTATAGCTTTTTACATCTGTGTCCTTCCTATAGGAGTCATTAGTAAGATCATCAACCTAGACATGTGGAAATGATTAAATGGCTGTAATGAGATTTCAATGGAATGATAATATTGGAGACTTTACAAAGATGTAAGATCTTAATTAGGATGTCAAAAAATGGTCTTAAATGGTAAAACCTTAGCACTGTATTATCCCCAAAAATGAGTGACATCATCTTGTCCTAGCACCTCTCTAGTTCTTCCATATTGCATCCCCTTTGATGAATACAACTTCTCTAGAGACCTAGAAGAGGAACCTTTTTTCTCTATAACAAGACACGATGGATGTGGTCTTCCCTCACTGATCTCTTGAATCTATGCAGAACAAGTCTGTCAACCTTTCCATATGGCAGCCTCTCAAGTGTTTGCAGAGAACCATCTCCTTTCTTTCTATTTTCTTTCTCACATCTGTATAAAAACATAAACATATATACATTGTTTAATATTGACTACATAAGACAATATTCATAAGAAAGAATGAAGGAGGCATACTAAAATAGAATAGAGAGGATTTTTTTTTCTTTTTTCTATTTTCCAAATGTTTTTCTAAGTTTGTGAATTTACATTGGTAATGGGGAAAAAGTAATATAAAATAAAAAGACCACTTATCAGAAAAGATAATTTCCCTTTAAAAATGTAAGTAGAAAGAAAAGCAAAAAAGTGTGCCAAATTTTGGCACCAGAAGAGACAATATAATGCTGCCTTTTCCTCGTTTCCATGGTAAAACTGAGGCCAGGAGAAGTGAGGGGTAGACCATGGCCACTGATGATCAGGGACTCAACACTAAGTCTTCTGACTCCCAATCTAGATTTCATTTTGTTACACTAAGTCATCCAAATTGACTTGAAGCAACAGGATTACTGATGTTTCCGTTTCCTGAATTCCTGCTGGCTGGTATCCTTAGATTATGTTTATGGTTTTTTTAAATAATAAACTTTGTTGTTAATAAAACTTTGTTATTTTATTGTCAAAATCAATAAATGGAATTTGGAAAGATGGCTCTGCTTTTCTAAATCCCTCCTTTATCTTAGATACATCTGTGGAGATGTCAATGGGTTGTTACATTTGTGTCCTCTCTTGACACAATCCCCAAAATGTAGAAATGGCCCCTATGAGTTTGTTTGTTTTTGTGCTCATTTTTAAAAATTTATTTATTTATTATAAAGACGTAGGGTACAATTCAGGGTTAGGTATACAAACATTGATCACGCAGGTACCATTTTTGATGAGGTATGCCCCTCCCTCCCCTAGCAGTTTTCCCCAACTGCCAGCCCCACCCGCCCCCTTCCCCTGATAGTTTCCCGCTACTGACAATTGCTTTCTTACAGCATTATAATGGTTCAAGGTGACCTTATGAGTGAGAACATATGGAACTCAGTTCTCTGTTTTTGTGATAAATCACTGAGCATGATCGACTCCACATCCATCCACTTTGCTGTAAAGTTCATATATTTGTCCTTCTTTATGGCTGCATAATATTCCATTGTGTGTATGTACCACATTTTTTTTATCCAGTCCAGCTTCAATGGGCAACACGGTTGGTTCCATGTTTTTGCTATTGTGAATAGAGCTGCAACAAACATACTTGTCCAGGTATCTTTTTTGTAGAATGATTTGAATTCCTCTGGATATATTCCCAATAGGGGAATTGCTGGGTCATATGGAAGGTCAATTTCTAGTTCCTTCAGAAATTGCCACACTGTCTTCCAAAGAGGTTGTATTAGTCTGCATTCACACCAGCAGTGTAGTAGTGTTCCTTTTTCTCCACATCCTCGCCATCATCTGTTGTGGTTTGTTTTATTAATGATGGCCATTCTTACAGGGGTTAGGTGGTATCTCAATGTGGTTTTGATTTGCATTTTTCTAATGATGAGTGAGACTGAGCACATTTTCATGTGTCTGTTGGCCGCCCATATATCTTCTTTTGAGAAGTGTCTATTTGTGTCTTTTGCCCACTTTGTGACACTTTGCCCACTTTGTAATGGGGCTAATTTTTTCTATTTCTCAAAAATGTAGAAATGGCCTCTATGAGTTTGTTAATGAAAAGATTACATTGATAACTTTATGTAAATGGAGACTAGCCATTAGGAAAACTTTCCAATGTTTCTGTGTTTTTAGTTACAGAGATGTCCATTTTAATGCCAAATTTCAAGAATGTGATGTAATAACCAAGACTTTACATCTTACTTCATTTATTACAACTTTCCAATCAACCACAGATTTTCAAACTCACATGCCTATCCTGCGGTACAGGTAAACACAGGAGTGAAACAACCTGGGTTGGAGAATGTCAACATATAGAGTGATGTTACGAGCACCTTAGTAAGGATAATCTTAAGGTGCTTGATCTACACTGACTCCCAGACTTTCACAGCAGGACCAAGCCCCAGAAGCCCACAATGAGTCCTGTTCTATCACACACCTACACCCTTTTCCTTTCCTGACTCATTTCCCCAGTTCTCAACCTGTGCTTCCAGGTATCATTTTTTAAATAAGCTGCTGGCATTCACAACTTTGTTTTAGAATCTAATTCTGGGGAAAGTAAATCTGTGACAACCCACTCCTATATACACACATACTTGGATGTGTACACCTAGGACCAGAAGATGTGTTATCACACACCAGTTAGAGGTTATTCAGAAGCTAGGGAAATAAACATCTCATCTTTTCTTGAGTATGAACTGGCCCTGTTTTGATTCAAAACTTTGTACTGAACTTTGACTAGGAGGCAAATGATGTAGAGAAAGAGTTAAACCTATGGATCCCAGTAGCACATCCATGGTTATTCCATAACCCCCTTACTGGTGCGTCCTCTTCCTTTACCAACTTGGATGGAACATAGATTTAGCTTGTCAAAACAGTCATTATAGGAAACTCAGTGGAACTCACAGGAGTACACACAGCAATAAGTCACGTTGTATTAAATAGTGACACACTGCCTTTCTCTCCCTTCTTAGAGTGTGTCATGCTACAGTGGCTCTCAGGATGTTTCCCTGAAGTTTCCCATTAAGCATCTTGGTTTATAAAAGTAAACCCACTTGCCATTAAAAATCACTTTACTATATTAGTTCAAGGACATTACTAAAAATACTCCAGCCCTACAAGATAAGGAAATTAGCCTATGAAAATTCCAAAGAGTGCTGCCTTTGCAGCCTCCCACAGTATTGCAGAATTTATATCCTTGAGGACAGAGTTTTGGAAACTGCATACAATTTTATTAAATAATCAACTAACAAATTAAGAAATTATATAGTGATAATCTAGAAGACCCCATCCACAGGTGATATTCTGAACCTCTTTCAGCCTCTGTGGTAGGACACACCATCATATCAGCAGCCAGCAGTCTGTGGAAAGATCTGAAGGACCTTGGAGGTAGGCTTGAGGCAGCAGAGTGGTCCTGAAACATTCTTGGGGCTCAAGGCAATGACTTTTTACCAACTTGTTACTGTACAGAAGCATTTCAATATAACGACTAGTTTGACCATCCTAGTGGGTGCCAACTGAATATCAAGTCTCAAGTGGCCAGAGAGTACCTGGCCTCCAGCAGGTACTCTCTACTCTGTTTCTAGTTGCTGCCAGATAGTGAAAGCTGGAAATTGACTGACCAATAACAAAAGCCTTACTTCAAGGGAGACAAAATCTGAGCTGTAAGTCAGAGCTCCCAGGGGATTAGACTGAGACCAGACTTCTAATATTGTACACTTGCTTGGCTTTTGCCCTTCCCTTTCTCTGTCTCTCTTTGCATCCTTATCACTTTGCCCTGGGAGCTCACAAATCCTGACCTCAGGATTTGATTCTCAAAAATCTGACTTAACAAACTTTCTAAGCTACAGTTCGTTTTTTAGCTCTGAATCCCATGGATCCTGTTTGTTCCTCTCCTGACCACTTTTAGAGGCTCCATTGGCCCCTCTTTCACACTGATCTTACTTACTTGTGTCTTAATATTTATTTTCTTTCCTTGAGTCTGTGTTCTAATTTCAGAGAACATTGCATCTCTAAGTCTCAGAGTTCAGAGTTCAGTTTTGAAAAATCACCAACCCTGTGTATATTGCTTTTGTCATTTCTGTTCTAAACCATTACTGCCAAATTCCATACAAATGCAGAACTGCCAGAGCATGATATTTTGTCAAAGAAAAGGTACTCCTATAGTGTCCTTAAAGAGATTAAACTATGAATCTCTTTCATAGGCATGTAATACTAATGCTAAGCACACTAAACAGCTATCATGTATTGAACACTTGCTAAGTATGGATCTCTTACAGGAATATTTCATGCATTAACTCATTTAAGTCTTATAGAAACACTTTAAGATGGTATCATTAACCCGAATGCTCTTTGGGGAAAATAAGGCAAAGAAAGTTAAGAAACTTGATTAATATCATTCTGCTACTATGTAGAAGGGCCAAATTTGGGGCTCTTGTCTGTCTGGTACCAAAGATTGGTTCTAACCACACCGCTAATTGGGTCTCCCCATAAGGAAGAGTGGGACAAAGGTAAAGTCCAGGTAAAAGCCCCTTAGGCTCAGCTGATCCCTGCCTCTTGTTTCCCATAATTGAAGCCATTGCCCTTGCTACAGCAACTTTAAATATGATTGTCCGTTGTCTGCCCTACAGGGGCCCTGCTGTATGATCTTCTATTATAGCCCATTTTATGCTGCTATAACAGAATACCACAAACTGGTTGCAGAAGCTCGTTAGTTTGATGAGGTCCCACTTGTGTATCTTATTTCTTAAGGTATGAGCATTTAGAGTTCTGAATAGGAATTGGTTGCCAGTTCCAATTTCCATAAGGGTGTGTCTTGCATTTTCTAAGATTCTTATAGTATCAGGTTTTATGTTTAGGTCCATTTGGAGTTAATTTTTGTGTATGGTCTGAGATGGGCATCCAAATTCATTATTTTGCATGTAGATATCCATTGGTCCCAGTCTCATTTGTAGTAAAGACTATTCTTTACCTGTTTAAATTGTTCTGGCAACTTTGCTGAGAATCAGTTGAGCAAATATGTATCAGCTTATTTCTGGACTATTATTCTATTCCATTGATTTCTTTGTCTATCCAATGCCAATATCACAGTCTTGATTACTGTAGCTTTGTAGTACATTTTTAAATCCAGAAGAATGAGTCCTCCAGATATTCTTTTCAAGATTTATTTGACTATTTCAGTTCAATGCATTTCCATAGAAATTTTAGGATACACTTGTCAGCTTTCGCATAAAATCTATCCAGGTCTCTGATAAGGTTTCCATTGAATCTGTAGCATGATTAGATCTTAATAAGGAGTAATGAAGGTTAGAACCATTATATGGTATTAAAAGACCGTTACACATTTATATAGTTCCACTGAATCACTAAATTTGAGTTGTAGAAATCTCAGATACCATCTACCCCAGCTCCATCATTTTCAACATAAATAAATATTATGTATAGAGTGTCTTATAATTTGAAAAATGTTTGTGCAAAACTCTGCACCATAACTGTGAAAAAGGTAGGAGAGTTCTTTTTCTACTCATTTTATGGACATAGTAATGAAGATACAGAAAAATTAAGTGATTTACCAAGGTCATGTATAAAGTCCCAGGACTCAAACTTCTGCCTACCGACTCCTTGTCCAGGTTTTTAGTATACTATAGTAACCATGTTTTTTGATTAACAAAGTTGCTGTCTCATAAATGACGTCATTTATAAAACAAATTATTGAACTGATCTTTTACCACTATACCTATTTCTCAACAATCATTAGTTATAGAAATTTCTCTTAATGCTTACTCAATCAGATTATTATAGTTCTTGAAACTTTTCTTACTATTTTCCCTCATAATACAATGACTGTCTATTTTTCATGGTAGTGTAGGACTGTAAAAATGAAAGCACAAGTTGAAATCATGTAAAGTAATCTTAATACCCAACGAAAAAAATTATGGTTATTCCAAGACCTTTAAAATTTTTTTCAAAACATTAAAATCCTTATTAATGTCAGTTATACATGTATGGAGAAATAAAAAAGGTAAACTAATATTTAGTACACACTAATTTTAAATATTAGAAACATTGAGAAATAAAGTGCTTTAGTAATTTGTTAAAAAAAGAAAAAATTTATCATCAGTAGTTTGAATAATGTCTCTTTTCTTTTAATCGTTTAACTTACAATATGGAGCACATATCTTTTCTATGCCTTGGCACAGACATTGTCTCACTGTTTCTAAACTTGGATTCGTTTCCATCATTTTAACCTTTACACTTTCAAACTTGTGAAATATCTCCGAGAGTTCCTTTCATGTGAAGTTTTTTTCTTTTTTTTTATGGCAACACTTACTCTTCATCCTTTTTACCACTGGGATCCAAGGACACAACAGACTACATTCTTTGCCGTCAGTAGATGAACTAAATAGATGCACGGTGACTAACCACTGACAGAATTTGAAAGAAATGAAATGACTGTTCACTGATTATGATGCACATCAGTTATTCACATGGTGATTTATGAGCTGAAGAGCTAATATGCAATAGTAACTAAATTCTAAACCATGCTGTTGTGGATCAGTGTTATTTAACAAAGTCATGGTAACTAAAATTTGCACATATCAGAATTGTGCAAAGATTGCCTGTGCCTAATAGAATCCAGTTATAAAACCTTATTTTTTCAACATGTTACCCTTCTAATATATAATAATACCATTTGAAAGAAACACAGGCTACTTCACATTATTTCCTTGTTTCATCAGCTCTGTACATTTCCAAATATAGTGTAGAATTTGCTTACTGAAATATACTTGTAGATCACATAGAAAAGTTAAAAGTTAAACTCTTGCTTGAATATTTCAATATACCTTGGACATTTACCCATTGAAGCATATTTGTTGCTACTAAACATTAATAATTTAAAGATAATTAATTATGGTAAATTTGGTCCCATTATACAAATATTAAAATTTACTAAGCTGGGCTCAGTGGCTCAGCCTGTAATCCCAGCACTTTGGGAGGCCGAGGTGAGTGGATTGCCTGAGCCCGCGGGTTTGAGACCCACCCGGGTCACTTGGCCAGACCTCATCTCTACAATAAATCAAAAATTAGCTGGGCGTGGTAGTGTGCGCCTGTAGTTCCGGCTACTTGGAAGGCT
>CAUYQG010024967.1:0-12218 GCA_963574415.1 Tarsius wallacei | reverse complement strand
AAATTTTTTTTTTTTAATTAGCAGGGCATGGTGGCATGTGCCTGTAGTTCCAGCTACTTGGAAGGCTGAGGCGGAAGGATCGCCGGAGCCCAGCAGGTCGAGGCTGCGGTGGCGGGGAACGTGCCACTGCACTCCAGTCTGGGCCACGGAGTGAGACTCCAAACTCAAAAAAAAAAAAAAAAAAAGGCGTGGTAGCACGCGACTGTAGCCCCGGCTACTTGGAAGGGTGAGGCGGGTGGATCGCCGGAGCCTAGCAAGAACGTACGCTGGGGTAGCCGTGAGCGTGGGTGCTATCGCACTCCAGCCTGGGAGACGGAATGAGACTCCAACTCATTAGATAGATAGATAGATAGATAGATATAGATAGATAAATAGAGAGAGAGAGATTGATAGATAGAGATAGGTAGAAATAGAGAGATAGATAGAGATAAGATAGGTAAAATTTTGAAAACTGTTGAACGGAGCCGAGAGAGGTGGTGCACGCCTGAAGTCCCAGCTATTCGGGAGGCTGAGGCGGGAGGATCGTTTGAGCCCAGGAGTTCCAGGCTGCGGTGAGCCGTGATCGTGCCACGCCACTCCAACCTAGGGGAGAAAGTGAGACTCCGACTCAAAAAAAAAAAAACCGTTTAAAGAGTTAAGTATTAGATTTATTTCTCCTGTAGAGCTCACCACAGGGCAATTTCTGCCATTCAGTTTTGAGACTGGTTCTGTTTTTGCTTTGCAAATAAAGCCACAGCGAACCTCTTTCCGTCTTTCTCCTTTTGGATTACGCACCACTCTGTTTCTCGAAGCAGGTTTACTGGTCCAAAGGATGTGAATTTCTTTCCAATGTAGCTTACAAAATTGTGCACACTGGTGGGTTTTTTGAAGTTAGGAGGCCCCTAAGATTGGAAGGGTAATCAGAAAACCTCGACGCTTCGCGCCGGTTTTGTCCTAAGGCTAGCCCTCCGACCGGAGTAAATGCCTCTGGTCCCATGCCTCGGTTTCCCAGAAAGCACAGGCGCCGTTGCACGCACCTCCTTCCCGAGTGGAGGCAAAGCTCCGCCTCCTCTCGGGTCTGAGTCCCGGCATGCTCCTCATTCCGATGGACAGTCAGCTTCACCAATCAGCGCGCGAGGGAGAGCGTGGAGGCTGTCCTTTGGACACCCCGGCGCACGGTGCTCGTTCGAGAAGATGCGCGGTTGCCGTCCTGGGGGCCCGGTCTGGTGCGGTTGGCGGCCGGGGCTGGGGGGTCCAGCGGCGCCCAAGGACACAGGCTTTGGCACCGAGGCCCGGTGATTAAGGACCCCCTCCTTCATGAGGGAAGGAGGCTAGGGCAGGGGAGGGGACGCGCGGAATCTGCATCAGGTAGACACAGGTTCTCATCCCAGCTCGGCTGTGTTACCCCCAGAGAGTCCCTCGGACTCGCTGACCCTGAGTTCCCTCCGCTGTGGGGTCAGTCGTGCCTGAATTTCGGGAAGCTCAGCCCAGACGTTCTGGGGCGTTTGTAGGAGGCCGCAGCCTTGGGAAGGGGCGTGCGGGAGACGAATGATTCCTGTTGCATTTCCCGCCTTTTCCAGGCACCAGCTACGACCTCCAGGGTCCAGCAGATGCTCGGGGCCCCTCGGGGACCAGCCCTTCCCGGGGCTACTGCCCAAGAACCTCAGTCCGGAGACGTTGGTTGCTGTGCTGAGGACAGCCGTGGTGGACCGGAAAGGTGACGGGCGGGAGGGAGAGCAGCGCAGAGACCCGGGAGGGGTGTTTGCTGCTGGAGTGTCGGCAGGGCTTCCCAAAAGCCTCGGGATCAAATCCTAGTTCTGCCCCTCCCCCGCCCCGCGCCACTTGCAGCTTGAGCTACATGGTGATAGGGGCTTGCAGTGGGGAGAGTGTGCAGAAAGCCTTGCGCGGAGTAGGGGCTCAGGAATTGGGGGGGGGGGGGGAATTGCCGTAATAAGATGCCGATGTTTATTGGTGGACAGAACAGAAGATTTGGAGTCAGACGTATCTAGGTTCTGTAATAAGCTTGCTGTGTGGCTTTAGGAAAATAATTTCTCTGAGCCTCAGTCTCCATTTGGCGTTTTCCCTCATTTTCTCAACTTTTTGTGGCTGTTGTTTTTGAGTTGAGGTCTCACTCTGTTGCCCAGGCTGGAGTCCAGTGGCACCTGATGTTCTTTCCTCTAACTGCCGTCAAGCAGAGAGGGTACAGAGATGAAATATTTCTGCAGTTCCACAAACTCGTGAGCTTGTTTGTTGGGAACTTAATTATTTAAGAGCTAAGATATGTAAAATTCCTAAAATTCAAAAATTAGACCGGCGTAGTCATGTGCCACCTGTAGTCCCAGCTACTCAGGAGGCTGAGGTGGGAGGATTGCTTGATCCCAGGAGGTCCAGGTTGCAGGGAGCCATTGTGTTCTAACCTGGGCGACAGAGTGAGATCCTATCTCCAAAAACAAACAAAAAAACCATGAAAATAAATGAAAAATGTATTGTTGATTAGTGCCATGAATAAATGAAAACAAGGTGTTACACTGGTGAGGAACTGTAGGAGGGGGCAGATATAGATTGGGGATTCAGGCCTCTCTGTGGTGTGACATTTCTGCCAGGATGATAGGAAGGAGCCGGGCCTGTGAAATACTGGGACAAAAGAAAGAGGACGTGCAAAGACCCTGAGGTAGCAGTGAGTTTGGCATATGTGAGGAAAGAAGTTGTTCGGAGTAGGGTTGGTAACTCATGTCCAGGAGTCATCGCGGGGCCATGTGCTAAGAGGAATGAGAAAGTGCTTTGTAAACTCTTTAAGTGCTGCATCAAGGTTTCCCATTGCTTTTGCTGTTGCTGATGTTTGTGTGATACATGTTTCAGGACCTCTTGTGACACTGAACAAGCCACAGGGTCTGCCAGTGACAGGTATGGGCAGGGTGTGTGGAAGGGGAGTGCAGTGGAAGGGGGTTGATAACTCTGAGGTGAGGGAGGGAATAGTGAAGAGAAGGGGAGAGTGAAATGAAACTTAGGGCTCTGGGTGCAACTTGTCATTTTCCTTCTCATTTTCCAGGAAAACCTGGAGAGCTGACATTGTTCTCGGTGCTGCCAGAGCTGAGCCAGTCCCTGGGGCTTGGGGAACGGGAGCTCCAGGTTGTCCAAGCACCTGGGAAGTAAGTGGTGGGGGTGATGGGAAGGTTGGAGGACAGGCATCCATCTGCTTGGGAGTAAGCTGAGACACTTTCCAGGGAAGGTTTGAGATCACAGAGGTAGGGTCCAAGTACTATGAAAAGGAGGAAGCCGATAGATATGGGTTCAAATCCTCAAATACAGACTGTGTGTTCTTAGGCAAAGCATGACACCTCCCTGAGCCTGTTCCCTTAATATTAAGATAGAGAAGCTGGGCACGGTGGCTCACTCCGGTAATTCTAGCACTTTGGAAGGCAGAGGTGAGAGGATTGCCTGAGCCCAGGGGTTTGAGACCAGCCTGGGCAGCTTGGCGAGACCTCGTCTCTACAATAAATAAATAAAAATTAGCCAGGCAAGTTGGTGTGTGCCTGTAGCTCCAGCTTCTTGGAAGGCTGAGGCAGAAGGATCGCCTGAGCCCAGCAGGTTGAGGCTGCGGTGGGTGTGAGCATGCCATTGCACTCCAGCCTGGGTGACAGAGTGTGACTCCGACTCAAAAAAAAAGAGAGAAAATAATCTCTGTGCTCACATGCAGTCACTTGTCCAGGCCCATACTCCTGGCATGCACCGCTAGTGGATCCATGATATTCTTTCCTCTAACTGCCATAAAGTAGAGATGGTACTAGAGATGAAGTATTTCTGCAGTTCTACAAACTCATGAGCTTATTTGTTGGAAATGTAATTATTTAAGAGCTAAGATATGTAAAATTCCTAATAGAGTGTCTGTCACATGGTAGACACTCAGCAATTGGTGGTATGTGTTATGACATTTGGCTCTGAGCTCCCTGGGCCCAGGGCAAAATGAGAAACCCATGAAACTACATAGTCCTGATGTCAGACAAGGGGAAGCCTTACTTGACTTGTTTCTCAGGAGGTGGTCTGGGCCATAGTCCTGGTGTCACTGTTTGGCTTTAAGCAAGTCAGTGTTCCTTCCTAGGAGTCTCCTCTTTTGTGGATGAGCCCAAAGGACTTTTTTTGAGTTGGGGTCTCACTCTGTCACCCAGGCTGGGGTACAGTGGCATGATAACAGTTCATCACAGTCTTGACCCCCCTGCCCGGCTAGCTTTTTTATTTTGTAGAGATGAGATCTTGGTATGTTGCCCAGGCTGGTCTAGAACTCCTGGGCTCAAGCAGTCCTCTGGCCTCAGGCTCCCAAAGTGCTGAGAGTACAGACGTGAGCTACCACGCCTGGCCCCAAAGGACTTTAACTTGTGTGATTTGTCCCCTTCCTTCAGGGAGACCTCCGGGCTTGTACTTCTATCCAGTTGTCCACAAACAGCAAGTCGCCTCCAGAAGTTCTTCATCCACTCACGGAGAGCCCAGAGACCCACAGCCACCTACTGGTGAGAGGCTCTAGGAGGTTCCGCAGGGTGGCGGGGAGGTCCCAAGCAGCCACTCTGTGACCTTCTCCTGCCCCTTTCTCAGTGCTGTCACTGATGGGATTCCAGCTACCTCTGAGGGGAAGATCCAGACAGCTCTAAAACTGGAACACATTGATGGGACTAATCTTGTGAGTTGGGGCCTCGGCAGGGAATAGAAGGGGTTTTTCCAGATGTATCACCCCTGGGGAGGAGTCAGGGGCATGGGCTTGGGGTGGCTGGCGCTCCTGTCCCCTAAGACAGACACGTGACCAGTGCCCATACTGTGGCCCTGTCCTGAGTCTGTTGGGTGCAGGGAGGGTCTGAGTATAGCTCCCAGGCCTGTGTGAAGCTTGTTTACTCTTGGCTGGCACCACAGGTAGTTCCAGTGAAGACCCTGTCCCGAAAGGGCATTCTGGAAGGTGTCAAGAAGACCCTCAGCCACTTCCGTGTGGTGGCCACAGGCTCTGGCTGTGCCCTGGTCCAGCTGCAGCCACTGACAGGTGGGCCTGGAGCCCCAGCCAGCCTTTAGGAAGGGAGGTAAGGGTTGGGAGGAAGGTGTTGGTACCCAGCAACAGCCTGGGAAGCACTTGATGGACACCACAGGTGTGTGTGACCAAGCCCAGCTGCAGGTGGCAGCTCCAGATCACACCCCACCAGTTGGGAACCCAGCACAAAAGAGTGATCCTTATTCTAGTTGTCTCACCAAGTGCATTGACAACTGTGATTGTCCTGACCCGGTCACGTGCCCCTCTCTGGAAGCAGGGGCCAAAGTATTGACCTCACTGAAACCACATGATCAGAGAATGGGTATAGTGTTTCCCCAAAGGAAAGGGGAGACAGAAAGAGTAGCCACCCACCATCCTGTGTCTCCTGTTGCCCAGTGTTCCCCAGCCAACTCCAGGTACACATGATGCTCCAGCTGTGTCCTATGCTCGGGGACCACACATACTCTGCCTGCATAGGCACCATCCTGGGCCAGCGCTTTCTGCTGCCAGCTGAGAATACGAAGCCCCAGAGACAGGTACTCAAGCCACCTGCCTGCTGCCTTCTGGGGCTGGGGAGGGAGGGTGGGCAGCATCTCCAGACCTTAGCAGTGCAGCTTGGGATGGGGAGGTGGCCCTCTTGACTTCCAAGGCTGTCTGTATCCACGTTTTGATGTGTGGTCTCGGATAAGTGGCACCCCCTCTCTTCGGCCTCATGCTGCTCAATAAGAGACTTGAAGTGGCTGGTTTCTAAAAGCCCTTCTGAGCCATTGAGTCTGTTTGGTACAAGGGGTAAAAGAGGTTTTGTGTGTGTGTGTATTAGGGTACCTCTGTCTTCTCTGAGTAACCCCAAAGCACCAGAGTCAACACAGTAACTTTTCCCTCATGGTTATGTTCAAATAATGGGAGGGGCAGGAATGGGCTTTGCTCCAGGCAGTCACTCAGGGACCCAGGCTGTTAAAATCCAGCAGATGAGGGGAGACAGTGTAGGTTCATGTGGATGTGATTTTTATGGGCCAGATCTGGAAGTGGCGTGCATACTCCCACCCACATGCTATTGGCTAGAGCTCAATCGCATGACCTCACCAAACTGCAAGAGGGGCTGGGAAGCATAGCTGTGTGCTCGGGAGGAAACTGATTTGGTCAACCCCTAGCCAGTCTCTGCCTCTGTGTGAGTGTCTGTGTGAATGTGCATGTGTGTAGAGGAGTGATTAACAGTTGCGTGGGGTATGGTCTCATTTGAAAAGAAAGAGCAAGGAAATGATCAGCAGCTGCAGACCAGGGAGGGCAGGAGGCAGTGCTCTCCTGGCTCCTGTGTCCCTGGACTCAGCTGGTTGGCGCTTATGTGGCTGAGTGCAACATGCCTCTTCTGCTTCAGGTCCTGGATGAAGCCCTTCTCAGACGCCTCCACCTGACCCCCGCCCAGGCTGCCCAGCTGCCCCTGCACCTCCACCTGCATCGTCTCCTCCTACCAGGCGCCAGGCCCAGGGACACCCCCATTGAGCTCCTAGCACCTCTGCCTCCTTATTTCTCCAGGACCCTACAGTGCCTGAGGCTCCGCCAACAGGAATCCTCCCTCTATTCCTGACCCTCACTGGAAAACGGGGAGGTGGTGCTGGGCCAGGCCCTGGGGAATGATGGCAGTGCTCAGCATGCAGTCTGGCCATGGTTAGATCCTGTGCTGTGCAGTCAGACCTCATCAAGGCCTCCTGGCTAGGCCACTTGCTTGCTGTGTGGCACTGGGCAAGTGACTTTATCTCTGGACTTAAGAGAATAAAAGTTCCAGCCGGGCTCGGTGGCTCAGCCTGTAATCCCGCGCCTTGGGAGGCTGAGGTGAGTGGATTGCCTGAGCCGGTGGGTTCAAGACCCGCCTGGGCAAGCGAGACCTCATCTCTACAATAAATCAAAAAATTAGCCGGGCGTGGTAGCGCGTGCCTGTAATTCCAGCTACTTGGAAGGCTGAGGCGGAAGGATCGCCGGAGCCCAGCAGGTCGAGGCTGTGGTGTCCGGGAGCGGCCGCTGCACTCCAGTCTGGGCAACAGAGTGAGACTCCAACTCAAAAAAATAAAATAAAATAAAATAAAAGTTCCTACCTCATGGTATGGTTTTGAGGATTTACTAAAACAGTAAATGTTTATCATGGACTGTGCTTTCTGCTGAGTTAAATATGGCCTCTCACTGGATGAAAAAAATGTGGTACATAAACACGGTGGAATGTTACACAGCCATAAGGAAGACAAAATTATGAACTTCACAACAACTTGGATGGACTTAGAGTCTATAATACTGAGTGATCTATCACAGATACAAAGAATTGAGTTCCACATGTTTTGACTCAAGTAGACCTTGAACAATTAACAATACTACAAAAGGGATTGGCAGTAGTTGGAAACTGCTGGGGGAGGGGCACACCTCACAATAAAGGTACCTGCATAATGAACATTTGTATACCTAACCCTGAATTGTATCCCACAGCTTCAAAACTAAAAATTAAAAAAAAAAAAACAAAATAAAAGAAATTTTAAGAAGCCAAGACAGAAAAAAAAAATATGGCCTCTTTTTATTTGGCAGTTTCTGTCCCAATCCTGACTTGGGGAGATGCTAGATTTTTTTTTAATTGTGGTAAAATATATATAATACAAAATGTACCATCGTCACCATTTTAAGTGTACAGTTCTGTGGTGTCAAGTACACTCACATAGTACAACCAGAACCACTGTCCATCTCCAGAGCTCTTCATCCTGTAAAACTAAAGCTTTGCATCAGTTAAATACCCCGTTAGTCACCATGAAATTGACTATTCCAGGAACCTTGTCTAAGTGGAGATATTAGATCTTTTGCTTTAAAAAATTGTGAAATATATCAAACATTAAAGGAGTGCCTAGGCCAGGCGTGGTAGCTCATGCCTGTAATCCTAGCACTTGGGGAGAAAGGCAAGAGGATTGCCTGAGTCCAGTGGTTCAAGACCAGCCTAGCCAGATGTGGTGGCTTGTGCCTGTAATTCCAGCAATTTGGGAGATGGAGGCGAGAGGATTGCCTGAGCCCAGGGGTTTGAGACCAGCCTGGGCAACTTGGCAAGACCTCATCTACAATTTTAAAAAAAAATTAGCGGGGCATGGTGGTGCACGCCTGTAGTTCCAGCTACTTGGAAGGCTGAGGTGGAAGGATCGCCTGAGCTTAGCAGGTCAAGGCTGTGGTGGCCATCAGAGCGCCACCCAGGTGACGGAGTGAGACTCCGACTTAACAAAAACAAAAACGAGTGCCTAAAACATCTCTGTGATTTGAAGAATACAGTCATCTCTTGGTATCCACAGGGGAATGGTTCCAGAAAAATGGTGTAGTATTTGCACATAGCTCACATACATCCTCCCCAAATACTTTAAATCATTTCTAGGTTACTTATAATACCTAATATGATATACATGTCTCACAAATAGTTGCTATATTGTTTGTAATTGTTTTATTTATTAATATTTTTCATCTGTGGTTGTTTGAATCTGCAGGTGTGCAACCCACAGATAAAGGAGGACCACTGTAATTACAAATTGACACATATATAACCCCACTTGGGGCAAAAGATAGAGGCACCCTCTCCTGTTTTGTGGAGCAACAATTCTCAACCCTGGCACCAAATCAGAATCCCCCTCTGCCCCCTCACTCCCCCCAGGAGCTCAAATCCCCATGACTCTGCACCCTAAAGATTCTGGTTTAATTGGCTTGAGATGGAGACCCTGACATCAGTCTTTTTGAAAGTGCCTGAAGGAGTTCTGTTCGGTCTAGGTTGGAAACCACTGCCGGGACTTGGGGAGAATTCTTTCTGAATTTTACCACATACACGTTTCTCTAGACAACATATCTCATTTTGACTGTTTTTGAAGTTTCTGTAAATGGACCCATGCTTGTATATATTATTCTGTAACTTGTTCTTGTTCCTAATGCATCTGTGTTGTATGGTGTGTGGTTTGAATTCTAGAGTTTGACTAGACCAGTTTATCCATTCTACTGTTAATGGACAGTTAGGTCATTGGCTGTTGCCAAAATGCTCCTGTGAATCTGTTTGTGTTTCCTGGTTCAGTGTACAAGAACTTCTGGATTGGAGTTATGTACATGTATCTTCAACTGGACTGGGATATTAGTTTTCCTAGGTCTGTCATGACAAACTACCACAACCTGAGTGGCTTAAGACAGGAATAGATTCTCATGGTTCTGGAGGCCAAAAATCCCAGCACTACTTCCTTCTGAAGGCCCTAAGGCAGAATCCTTTCTAGATTCTCTGATGGCTCCAAGCATCCCTTGGCTTGTGGCTGCATCACACCAACCTTTGCCTCCATTGGGTGGCCCTCTCCTTTTTTTTTTTTTTTTTTTTTGAGTTGGCGTCTCACTTTGTCACCCAGACTGGAATGCAGTGGCCGCTCTCGGCCACCGCAGCCTCAACCTGCTGGGCTCCGGCGATCCTTCCGCCTCAGCCTTCCGAGTAGCCGGAACTACAGGTGTGCGCTACCACGCCCGGCTAATTTTTTTGATTTATTGTAGAGATGAGGTTTCGCCTGCCCAGGCGGGTCTCGAACCCGCGGGCTCAAGCAGTCCACTCACCTCAGCCTCCCAAGGCGCGGGATTACAGGCAGCAATCAAGATTTGGGGGCTAGATGAACTCTGCTCTTGGGATATCACTGCTCCCATACCCTGTTGGAAGATAGAGCAAAGGAATGTGTGTGTATATATACACATGTACATCCAGTTTCAGCCTAACACCATAGGGTTTATTCCAGTTTTCTTTCTTTCCATGTTCATAGTTTCCTTCTCTAGTAGTGAGAAATCTGACTCCCACTATCTTTAATGTCTACATGTATTTCATTGATCCCCTATGCAGCTTATCTCCCCTCACCACTCTCATATGAATGCCCTCTGTGCCCTACTTTACTCTGACACCAATGCCAGGCTGTCTTCACTTTGCAAAACCTTTCTCACTACCCTTGGGCTCAAAACTTCCATGCTGGCCCCCTTTCCCTGTGGATATGTTCCTCGACCCCATCTAGCTTGCTGTGCCTTTCCTCCACTGTCTGGGGGCTCTTCTCACTGCTCTTGAGTTCCAGCATCCACACCGATCCTCCCTATTGAATAGACGCCTTCCCTATGCTGCTCTGCTCTGGCTTTGTTTTTAATTTTTTGTTTTTTTTTTAAGTCTCGTTCTGTCACCCAGCCTGGAGTATGGTGGTGTAATCGTAGATCATAGCTCACTGCAGCCTCAAACTCCTGGGCTCAAGCAGTCCTCCTGCCTCACCCTCCCGAGTAACTGGAAGTACAGGTGCATGCTATTACACCTGGCTGATTTTTAAAATTTTATGTAGAGACAGACTCTCTATCTGTGTTGCCCAGGCTGGTCTCAAAATTCCTGGCCTCAGCTAATCCTCCTGCCTCAGCCTCCCAAAGTGCTGAAATTATAGGTGTGAGCCACCATGCCTGGCCCCTGCTCTGGCTTTGACTTTCTCTCCCAGGCTGCCTTCCTCATCTTACTCGGGCTCTGATTCTACACTCCAAGTAATCTCCTGTGTGGAGGCCCTTTTCATTCTACTCGAGTTCCCACTCCCTGTGCTAGGCCATGGCTTTCACACAAGGCTTGCTCCACCCTACTTGAGCTCTGTCACCTTGAGCTGGGCTGCCTTCTGACATAGGACACTCTCATACGTGGGCATCCTCCTTAGCATACTACTCCTTGTGCTTGGCTTCTACTCCTTGTGCTTGGCTGCCCTTTGTGAGAATTTCCTGGTTGGGGCTCTCGTACCCTGTGTCAGGCCACCTCCCTTGTGGACATTCTTCTTTCTTACCCTGCTTATGGGAATGCTCTCTTCACCTGCTTTATACTTCATGTCAGGCTATTCTTTGTGGATGCCCTTCTCACCTCATTTGGGCTCTAGCCATCTATGACTAGCCACCACTCTCTGAGTGGTCACCCTCTTCTTTGTCCCAGGTGGGCTCTGACACTTGCTCTGGGCCATTTTTTTCTCCCACCCAGAATGGATGTCTACTTTGCCTGGCCCCACTTAATGGATTTGGATTGCATTGCTCAGGAGGGGATGGGATAGATGAAAAGCTTAACGAGTAGTTCTTACTTTTTTACAGTTTTTTAGAATTGTGGGGTACCAGTGAGGATTTACTACATAAGTAGGTGAAGTTTGGGTTTCTAGGTGGCCGTCACTCCTCCTGTTAGTGAACCAGGTACTTTTGTGTTGTCATATGCCTGCCACACTCCTCCCTCCCTCCCTCCCTTAGCAGTACCCAGCAACTGCCAATCCCTCCTTTGCGCTAATGTGATCACTGCCCACTTATGAGTGAGAACATGTGGTATTCTGTCCTTTTTTTCTGCTTTCTTAGTATGATGGTCTCCAACTGCATCCAGGTTGCTGTGAAGGCCATGATTTTGTTCTTTATGGCTGTGAATTACAATTTTAAAAAATTGTGGTAAAATATACATGACATAACATTTGCCATCTTAATCTTTTTTTTTTTTTTTGAGTCGGAGTGTCACTTTCACCCAGGCTAGAGTGCAGTGGCACGCTCATGGCCACTGCAACCTTGACCTGCTGGTCTCAGGCGATCCTTCCACCTTAACCTTCCAAGTAGCTGGAACCAGGGTGTGTGCCACCATGTCCAGCTAATTTTTTGATTTATTGTAGAGATGAGGTCTCACCATGTTGCTCAGGCTGGTCTTGAACCCCTGAGCTCAGACAATTCTCTCACCTCAGCCTCCTAAAGTGCTGGCATTACAGTCGTGAGCCACCGCGCCTGGCCTTTCTTAACCATTTTTAAGTATACAGTTCATTGGTTTTAAACATACTCATAATGTTGTGCAACCATCACCACCACCTGTCTTCGTAGCACTTTTCATCTTGTAAAACTAACTCTGTACCCATCAAATAACTCTTCACTTCTCCCTCCCCACCAGCTCCTGGTAACCACCATTCTAACTTTCCATCTCTGTGATTTTAACTAAGTTTCTTATATTAATGGAATTGTATAGAATTGGTCTTTTTGTAACTGGCTTGTTTCATTTAGCACAGTGTCTTCAAGGTTTCTTTATATTGCAGATTTTTCTTCCTTTTTTTTTTTTTTTAAATTGGAGTCTCACTCTGTCGCCCAGACTGGAGTGCAGTGGCCGCTCCCGGCCACTGCAGCCTCGACCTGCTGGGCTCCGGCGATCCTTCCACCTCAGCCTTCCGAGTAGCCGGAATTACAG